>CAIGRQ010310313.1:0-10849 GCA_903798375.1 Fraxinus sp. D2006-0159
ATGCAAGGATCTCGCCTCAAATTCACATTCAGCTTTATTAAAGGCTGCTCATTCACCAACAAGCTCACCCTCAGACAAGGGCATCGCCTTAAAATCAGGTATGCACACTACCACGAGAAATCTACTTATATCATAAGTTCACATATTATATGAATATCTATGCTTTGACTTGGGTGATTCTTGTGTTGCATTATCTCCTTGCAATCGAAGAATGTTAAAAAGGGCACAGTTTAACCAACGCAAAATACTCCATGTCAAGGCATCGCCTCCTTGAAAACTGAACACGTAACATCGACAAGACAACACACTTGAACCCAAAAAGAGTCAACACCTTATATAATTTTTTTCATAAATGAACTAGGGGTTTATTATTACGCCCCTTCCAATTTAGGCTAAAAAATGGCCACATTGTAACCACACAATGAGTAAACCCAAGCTCATACTCCACATGGCAATTTCGATCAACTGACAAAGTTTTGAACTAAAACAGTTAAAAGTCCTAACTCCCATTTATTAAAAATATTGGAATGTAGGTGCTGTAATTAAAAATTTGGAACCACCCTGTACATTTTTGAAAGGCTTGGATCTCTACTGAAAATTTTCCTTAATTGTTTTTTCTTTCTGCCTTTTGCTTTCAAACTACTCAGCTCAAATAAACCCACTAAACACGTAAGAGCATATTCGGTACACTGGACTGGACAAGTTTCAAATAGACACGAAACAAAATTGTGAATTATCCAACCTGATCCTATCTAGCCTGATGTACCAAAGCATACAATAAAAATAGAGCACCTTCATACATATAAACTAAAGCATGCAAACGATAATGGCTACTTATANGTACACTGGACTGGACAAGTTTCAAATAGACACGAAACAAAATTGTGAATTATCCAACCTGATCCTATCTAGCCTGATGTACCAAAGCATACAATAAAAATAGAGCACCTTCATACATATAAACTAAAGCATGCAAACGATAATGGCTACTTATATACATAACATGCTAAATAGCCTATTGGAGAGAAGGCTTCATTCCAAAAACTTAACTGCGCGCCTATTCAAAAGAGAGATTTCTGCTCAAATTGGTTCGTTGACCATCGATATTCTACTATTAGTTTGCTTTCTGATGCATCCATATGATCTAGCATTCGACTCCTGATATTAGTTGCTTGATGGCACGAGTAAGTTGGAGCTAAACTCAATAGATGACTATGCTAATGAAGAAGGAGAGAGCATGCCCTCCGGGTGGCAGGGTGCAGGAGCTGGTTGTGCAATAAAAGTTGGAACATTATCTCCTGGCATCAACACTGAAACTTCTCTGGCATTAATTGGTATCTGGAAAAGCGAGGTATATATAAATCAGAGGTCTAGATTCAGAACTAAAGTGAACAAGTTTCGAAAGGGATAATCTTATGGATAGCTTCAAAAATATGCTGAAGCATGTAAAGTTGAATATAAACCTCAAGAATGGAAAAAGCTCGGTCGAGATCCATCATTGGCAGAATGTGGATTGCCAATCTTGTAAGAAGTTGATGCAACTTATAAAATAAAAACAAGATATCAAAAATAGTACTATGCTACATTGCTACTATTTTATTAAGTATTTTATAACATTAATCAAGAACTCCTAAACTATATTATGCATTAAAAATTATACCTACATGTTCTACTGGAGAAAAGGAAAAAAAAAAAACAACAATACTGATTTCAGAACGGCAAAACAAGACTAATGAGAAGCAAACACTGAAGGAAAAGCAAGAGCAGGCCATTCCATGTTACTGGTCCTGCAGCATGTCCAACAGAAAATGACGAACGCAAAAATAACTACTTCAATCATATCTACTAAACACATGAAAGACTGAAATCTTTCTGTATGTATAGTTAACTGTAGCAACTGATTGGCACGTAAAATGCAGATATAAACAGAGAGGCCTACACACATAATTCTGAGTAAACATTACGATGGACAACAAAAGAGATACAGCATTCCATTTTGAGCTCCAAAGGAAATTTGCTCAGATAATTAATCTCTAAATAAGTTTCATTATGACATTTTATTTGGATTCAATCAGAGAAGTACAATGCTAGCCAGTGCCCAAATCATGCAGAAGTATACTATACCGCCTGATATAATTCATAAATAATATTTAGCATCAATAGATAAGGGTAAACCATAGATATTTTCTTCCTGTTTATAGTTTGTTCGCAGGAAGAATGCTTTTTTAGGGAGGCAAGAATGAACGAGAAGTTCATGTAATTGCACAAATAGACACGGAATCTTAACAACCCATGCCACCCAATTGCACTTAGACTCAAGACTTTATCACAACTCACAAGACTGAAAAGGTCATCACATCTCACAAAACCGAAAAGGTCTTATCAAATAAGAAGCCTAGAAAGGTTGCTATAAAGCACAAGTTACATCTCATTCCACCTGTATTATCCCTAAAGCCTGAGGCTTTGAGTTGGATGCATAATCCCATGACTATTAAACTTGTATTGTCCGCCCACATATCTCCCAACTTGAAGATAAAGCATTTTATCATCCACCTCGATCTTTAATGCACTGGACTAATATTATAAGCAAAGCAAGATAGAAGAACAATAAATAATTCAATAAATAACAAGGAACCAAGTTGTGCATATAATTAATGATATAATGACATTAAACAAAAAATGAAATTTCGTAGGTCAGAAACCTGTCTCCACACACCAGTTTTGGCCACGCGGGGTATCAAAATACAAGTAGTGATTGGCCTAAAGGAGATCATGTACAATGGAGGGGCTATGGCCAAGGCCCCCATAATGAAGAATTATGTATGGGCGTATAGCTTAGACTCATTAATTTGTAGTTGGGATCAATCAACCAGCCAACAACTCTTCAATGGGCCATCATGCTAAACATCAAATACATGGAGGGCGACCCAGTGTCCCAAAATCTGGGAAATATGCACTTGCTTATATGTTGAATATTTTGACACTTTATAACAATAAAACATCAGATGAAGTAATCTGTTTTTCTGTTTCTTTCTAGACAATTAGCCTCCAGGAATTACCATAAACTTTTATGGAAGAAAATTCATGGAAGTCCTCTTAAATCAGACAATATTGCAGCAAAAGTGCCAAATTCAGAGAACATGGAAAACTAAAAATAGGAACTTTCAATTCAGTTTTCCTTCACTGACGAACAGAAGTAGATATTTAGGATTCATTAATTGAAATGAGAAGAGGAAGTGATCACAGGTTATCAAAACAATAAAATTGTAATTGCATATCACCGTATAAAAGTTGTAATTTTGCACTTAGAAACAGAAATGAATTATCAAAAATTAAGAAAGGACGTTTACAGAACAGAAATAACCTGCAGACCTAAATTGCCAACAATTATAGCTAGATATATATATGGGTTTGTGGTAACAAACACTCACTTTAGGTGATGGGTGCCCAAGCTTTGAATTGAGCCTACTAATTATGTGGTTCTGAGACTCAATGTCAGTGTGGCGGCGGGGGTCACCGGAGGGCGTGAGAGCCGGCGAGTTAGTTCTAAGGAACTTCTCAAAGATAGCCATGACAAGAAACATAGAAATGAGAATGGCGGTGGCAACAAACCCAAATGAAACTGCATTCACCGAGTTATCAAAATGGGACCAGTGGTCATCTTTCTGTACGTATGGAGGCGCACTACTCGGCGCCGGCGGCCAACCCCTAAAGCCCTCTTCTTCTGCTCCCATTACCACTATTTTTCTTCAACTAAGCTTATCTTTTAGCAGTAATACAGTTTAAGATTCTCTAAGAGAGAAGGCGAGAGGCACGAGGAGTCACCGGAGGTTGAAGAGGAGAGAGGGCGCGCGCTCTGGGGACTGACGAGGTATGCTTTTCAACGCTCTTAAAGAAGAGTTGGAAATAGCCCCCCCCCCCCCCCCCCACCCAACAACCTTCTCCCACGCACCCTGTGATTTTGACAGTTGAAAGAAACGTCTTTCCGTCTTCGATGATTTTCACTCACATGACACTGTCAAGCTCCTGAACTTGCGCCTTTACGGGTGTGTTGAGACTAAGTGATAGAGAATGTGTGGTTGAAAAAGAATGGAAAGTTTTTAATGCGATAGAAAATATTATTTTATTGAAAAATATAAAGTTGAAAATGAGTAGAAAAATGAAAATGAAAATTTTAATATAAACCAAATATGGGCTAAATTTTTTAATTCGTTTACGAGAAAATTCAAAATCTCGTTATTTTGAAAATATATTATTTTTTTTAAAATTACACATTTTTTAATAAAATAATATTTCACGTAAATTTAAATTTTTTATTTTTTAATTATATATTATTTATCAATCTATTGTTTGAAACGGGGCTCAAACATTATGAACAATACTGATTAGTCTATGAATGATAAGTTCACCAATCTTTTGGGTCTAAATTTAATGACATCTAGTTTGCAAATTTTGACAGTGATTAAAGTCTATACTATTAACAAGAAATTTTATAAGACTTATCCACCCATAAATGTAAAACTAGGATAGAATGATCCATCATAAATTTATGCATTACATAAAATTTCTATTAAGTTTAGCCCAAATTCCAAATATAAGTTCTAAATATACATCATAGGGTTGTATCTTAACTTGAGTGGTGGCGCGATGTATTGAAATTGTTAGTAGTTACGGCGGAGGAATTGGTGGTGGTCAGATGGCAACGATGGTTGTGTCTACTGATTACTATGAGGTTGTACTCATGGTCACCAAAATTCCTCGTGAAAGAAAGTTTCCCTTTATCGGCCGAGACCAATTTCCTGTTTGGCGTTGTTAAAAATTAGATTTTTAATAGATTTTAATAAAAATTGATCAAATATATGGTTGAAAAGTTGATAAAAATTATAAATATTATTATATATACGCTAAAAACTAATTATTAACTTTAACTTAATTTTTTTATCAATTTTTTAAAGCCACACTAATCAGGGACCAAGATGGATACTATCTCCTCTTTTTATGATTATCTTGTCTAAAAAGTTGGGTTATTGGGCTGTTCATGAATAGTTACATGTTACTGGGCCAATCTATGTTGGACTTTTATACATTGTCGGGGCCCCAGAATCATTTGCACATGAAATTAAAGAGATTTTTCCTATTATTTTCTTAAAATAATTGAGATTTTTGCTAATCAGCCTATTAATTAGAGATTTGGGTCCAAAGAAAAAGATTCTGCATCTACAAAAGTATCCAAAAAGAGTTTAATCAATGTCTTTAATATTATTAAAAAAAAGAAGAAAATAATCAACTAAAAGAAAAAAGAGATGGTCAAGAGACAAAAAAAAAAAAACACAGTAACATAGTAGGTAATAGGTAGGGTTTATTATTAGGAAACATTATCATAGACTTAGTAATAAGCATGTCATGCAAAAGCTTAAAAACTGCTTGAAAAGAACCAAACATGACACAATCATAACCCAAACCCTTTCTATTTTGGGCAAAACATTTCCTTTCCCATATCTCATTTTCATAATTTTAGTAGCTGGATTATCTCATTATCATTGTTAAAGATTTAGGGTCTGATTGGGAGAACTTTTGCTTTCACTTATGTAGATAGCTTCTTGGGAAAGCTAAATTAATTAATTGTAAAAATGTATTTTGAAAGAATGTGTGTCAAACATGGACTAATTTCTAAAAAAGCTCTTTTTTCGCAAGACCTTTCCAAGGAAGATATACTGTGTTAACTTTGTCTACAAACTCTTTTAACTGGAAGACCAATTTTTATAAAATTAATTAAACGGGGTCTAAAAACTGATTTTCACTTCTGAAAAGCTATGCACAAATAGGCCCTTAGTCAACTTTTAGTCCATGTTTGGTAGCCTTTATTTCAAAAAAAAAAAAAAAACTATGTTTTGTATAGTATATTTGTAGAATATGTGGTTAAAAAATGAAAAAAAGTTTTGAGTTTACGTGTAGAATATTTTATCATGTGAATGTTTGGTTGAAAATGATTTCAAAAAATAAATTAAATTGAATCAAATAGGGCTTTAATCAAACTTAGGTTTAATGATAGTCGAAATTACATTCACACAGATTTTTTAACACGATTCAAAAATAAGATTTATAAACTTTTTATTAAAAAATCATATGATAATTCAATTTTTTAATATTAATAATATATTACAAAATTAATATACATATTTATCCCACCTAACCCACCCACCTACTCAAAACCTTAATCATTTTCATTTTATCTATTATCCCACTTTCTCTTTCTCTCACCATCGCAATTGAAATCCGTCAATGGGAGCGCTGCCGATGACGCAACTAAAGATGGCAGCAAGGTGGGTTCAGGGTGGGGCACCCCTGTTGTGCCCCGCTCCCCGCCTCACCTTAGACGAGGAGAGGCGGGTGCAAGGCGCGGGCCAGCCCCCCATTTTTTTAAAAAAAAGATTCAGTTAACTAATTTTTTTTTTTTAATTTGTAGTTAATTATTTTTTTTATTCTTCACGGGACGGGCCCGAAACGGGATGGCTATCCCCACCCTGCCCCGCCAACCCGACGGGGCGAATTTTTTTTCTATAACTAGACGCAACGCTTCCCCCCTTCTCTCTTTATCTCTCTACCGCAACTAAAAGTTGTCTTCGAGAGCACCGCTAAGGACGCTATTGCATCGTTACGTAACATCGCCACTACGTGCGACGAGAGCGCCACTACAACAACATCTGGTGCACCGATGTCTCTACACAACCTACTTTATTGCGCCGTGCGATCTGGTGATGTCGAAATCTGATGGGGGTTTTGTTGGTTGTATTTGCAGTTATTAGTGGTGTGGTGGTTGTGGTGATATTTGTGGTGTTGGGGGTGGTGGCATTGGCGATAGTAGTGGCAGTGGCGATGTTGGTGTGATTGTGGTGGAGTGGGACGAAGAGTATTATGATCAATTATTTGGGTGTTGTGATCAATAAATTGATTAATTTGTAATCACTAAATAACATGTGATCTAAAAGAATGTGTGATTGTGACTAAAATTAGAATTTTGACTATAATTTGATAAGTTGTGACCAAATAAATCGATAATTTGTGATGAGAAATAACTTATGATTAATTAATTTGATTTGTGACCATAAAATTAGTTGTTATCTATAAAATTTGTGATTTGTCACCGATAAATTGTGTCTTATAAAAAGTTTTATTTGTGATCGAAAATAATTTATGATCAATTAATTTGATAATTTGTATAGAATTGTGAGATTAATATATTTAATTAATTATTTCATAAATAAAATGTAATTAATATCTGATTTTTGAAGTTTTAAACATTATTTCTTAGTTTTGAAATGGCCTTGCTTAATCGCTTAACTATGAACATATGCACACGACATATAGTGACAATGAAAGATTCGTATACTTGAACTCATGTATATTGAAAAAAAGAAGATTTCACATATCATTGTCATCATCATCATCTTCTATGTAGAGAGTAAACCAAAATTCATGCCCCCACAAGGTGACATTGAATCTAACGAAAAGGTAAAGAAAAAATTGCTAAGAAATCGAGACCACACAACAATGGCTGCAAAGTTCTTTTTCTCCCTCTTCCTCCATTGGCTCCAAGCTTGTCCATGCATTTTCTCTTGCAGAAGTGTCGAAACTTTGAACAACTGAAATTGTTCTTGTTGTCTCTCCAACAACCTTGTAACCTGCTAAGAAATACAAATGACTTCCAATTGGTGCCATTGTTATGTATACTCTCTCTCCAACCCCAGAAATACCTTTGATTTGGGAGCTTTCAACAATGTACCACAAATTAAGGGCTCCATCATAGGCTTCAATATGACCTTTCCATGCATTAAGGCAATCCCCAGAGCTATATAATCTGCCCTCCACAGCTACGATTTGGTTGGGCGGTACGTCTAATTGCCACATTCCTGTCACGAGATCCCATTTTTCGCTTTGGGTATTGTATATTTCAGCAGAACAACGACCTACGTAAGTTACTTGTTGGTCGAGATTACAGTTGTGGACAAATCCACCAATAACGTGTACTTTCCCTTTCCATGTCACACCGACGGATTTGCACCTTAATCTGTTCATGTTTGGCAGTGAAGTCCACTCGTCAAGCGAGGGATTGTATACTTCAACAGATGAGGTGCACTGAGCACTGACTAGTTCGTATTGTCCTCCGGCAACATAAATCTTGTCATCGCATACTGTGCAAGCAAAGTTGTATCTTGGTAAGTTAAGTGGTGCACAGTTAGACCATTGACCAGACTTGATATTGAAACATAACACTTTTGAAAGAACTTGTACATTTCTCTCGGAAAATTCATCCAACCCATTGTTGTTACGAAGAACGTTTCTCTCCTTCCGACATAACCTCCCTCCAATTATGAAGATTGAGTCTCCTATGGATGTCATAGCGAAATCTTTCAACACATGGTTTTCTGTTAGTTCAGGAATTGAACTAACACAACCCCACGTGTCATTAGAAGTATCAAAACAAGATAACCAACTCGTAAAGTCATCCGATTTTCTTGCACAGAACACGGCATAAATACCATGGCGTGGACTACCTTTTTCCGATGGCGGCAGGAGTGGCGGAGATAGTGGTGGTGGTGGTGAGGGAAGTGTGCCCATTGAAGTGTTGATAGGGGGACAATAGGTTGCTGCTAGCATATTTGCAAAATCTAAGAAGGTAGTCATTGCTGCTAAGTCCTATAAATACTTGATTATCTAAGATATTGAAAATTTTGACGGAGATTACAATATGTTATTGTTTGATAGTATCGATTGCCATTTGTTACATCCAATTCAAGAATTTTTCCTTGTCAAATGATTTGTTCAATGTTTAATTTGATGTCTTTTATGTTGTCAATTACTGTTCATCAAAAGCAATTGAACATTAAACGATTACTGTACACGTATACACTAAAAAACTTAAAAATTATTAATTAAATTATTAATTAAAGGATTTAAAAATGACGATTGATTTTTGATATGGACTTTGCATTGTTTCTCCAGATTCATTGAAATCTTTTTTTATGTGTTTTGGATAAGGATTATACTATACTAACGGCGCCCTCCTAATAGGGGGCTGCCATGTGGCGATTCGGTAAAATATTTGGTAACTCATTATGGCAAAGTAGAATATTCCTTCGGATAAAGATGGCAAACAAGTCAAATCGGTCACAAGCTTGGCTCAATACATGAGTCGTTCGGTGTTGTATTGAGATGAGTCATGAGTCAATCTACGCTGAATGGTTCGACTCATGAGGCTCAAGTATCGGCTCGTCTTGAGCTCGTGAATAGGCTTGTGAGCTTTGTTTGTGAATATGAGCTTGACTCGATTCATTGTTACCCTTAGTTTCAAGATAAATTTTGTGAAGTGGTAAAAAATTAATAACCAAAAATAAAGAAAAAGAAGAAGTTTATAATGGAGATCTCATAGTTAGAAACTTAGGATCCGTTTGATAGGTAAAAGTGGAAAGAAATTCAAATTCCATGTTAATTGGAAAATAAAAACCCACCAAACTTATAAGAATTCGTTTTTCATGAAAACAAAGAAAATACAACTTAAAATGATTGTACCTTGAAATTCGAATTCCATTTTCACGTTGCAATCAAACGATTAAAGTGAAATTTGTTTTCTTCGAATGCCATATTTTTCATGAAAAATGTGACAATCAAACAGGGCTTTAGAATGTTTGAACCAGACAAAATATAAAAAAATTTAATCTTATATAGTCACATCGAGTATAACGTACCTAATACTTCAATTAAAAATGTATAGTAGTAAAATTTTGATGACGACTTTGAAAAGCACCTAAAAACAAGGAGGGGGAGGGGAGGATTGGGTGGTGGAGATCCAAATGAGATGCTAGAGGGATACAATAAATTTTTATTTTTTTTTATTTATTTATTTTTTTTCAGAATGATGCTCCTGGGACATGTTCAAGAAAAGGGTAACATGGTAGATCATAATTGGCTGTTGTATTTTTATTTTTTCCAAATTGTTAAATCATACATCGACACGTTTTTCCTTTGTTTTTTAATCTGTCTTTAAGCCTATTTGTGTAGCACAATTGTTTTTTCATCTCGAATTTCACTATGATTTTGCCATTCGGCGCTACACTTGTCTTATTGTGAATAGTTTATTTAAAAGTACAAATCTGACGTGGTTAACTATAGATATTTGTTAGATTAATACATGATTAATTGCGCAACTATAAACATTTGGGGACCAAGTTGAAAAATCAGATGAACTAATAAATAATATTGTGACATTACAATAATTTTAAAAATATACTCTCATTGTGAATGTAATTTTTGACATGTATTTAATCTTTTTGTAGAAATCATAAATTTAAGGGAAAATTGCAGACGAGGTACCAAACCTTTCAGTTAGTTGCACAATTTGTCTAAACCTTTCATTTGTATAACTCATGGTACCAAACCTTTAAAAAATCGCATCCCGACACCAAAATAACGGTTTTGTTAGTTTGACCCAAAAAATCGTCAATTGACTTAGAAATTAAAAATCTAATAATTTTCTTCGAATAAGATAATGACATTTTCGACATAATACATTTCCCTATTATTTCAAAAAATTTAAAAACACCACCCCCACCCCCACCCCCACCCCCACCCCCATCTCCTTCTTCCCCAACCCCAAGGGGTACTTTTTAAATTACCATTGTCAAACATGTGATTTTTCACTTTATCCAAATTTTTTTGACATTCACCACAATAGCATTCCAAAATTTAAAAGACAAAAATATCCTTAAAATGTAATACAATTACATAAATGTGGTATTGTTTAAAGGACAAAAATACCCTTTTTAACTTATAAAGAATTCCAAACGTTCCC
>CAIGRQ010310321.1:0-12269 GCA_903798375.1 Fraxinus sp. D2006-0159
CCCAACATTGCATAATTGGGCCTAGCTCTGATATCATGTTAAGATTTGGGGGTCCATCTTAAAAGGTCAACCTTATTAAGAGGAGTAGCACAAGATCTTTATTAATTGGTCTGTGTCTACATCTTTATTCGATGTGGGGATTATATCCCTTAACAATACTGTATAAATTGATAACATAGGCAAATGTTTCATATCCATGCTTTAAGAGCTTGGAGTTCTTTCTTCAAATGTGTAGGTAAGTGAGGTGATCTGAGTGCAAGTTTATGCATAGAGCTTACATAATACTAGACTTGGAGATGCTAACAACTTACCAATTCAACATAAACCTATAACGTTTATCTAAATTTATTTTTGAGTTTGAGAACAAACCAGGATGGTGTTGGGTTGGAAGAGGTATTTTTGCGGCCTCATTATTCATCAATGAAAGTGGTTGCTTGTACAAAATCAAAAACTGACTGAGGAAGCCTCTTATGCTAGGAACTAGCCTCTGTTGCTGCAGTTGAACTGAAGAATTTAGCTGGTGAAGTTACCAAGCTATCATTACATAATGCAAAATTTGAAAAAGAACTAGAAGTTGCTCATGAGACGATGAACTTTAAAGATGGTGGTTATGCTCCAAATATTTCCAGCATTAAAGAAGGCTTGGATCTTGTAAAGGAGGCCATTGGCAGGACAGGCAATGATGACAGAATAAAGATAGCAATTAATGTTGACGCTACTCAGTTTTGCACAGTTCTCAAATGGTGCAACCCAGACTTTCTCCTTGAGGACAAGGTGAATTTTGGGGGCAGAGTATTGATAGGCCATGCATCCAGTGAAATATACCAGAAGCTAGAAAACAATAAGGGCATAAAAGGAAAACAACCTGTAGGCATTACAGGGCGAAGAGGCAAGCAGAAATTGAGTATAGACTTGGGGGAGAGAGTTGGCTCTCTCGAAAAGCCAAATACCTTTTATTTCATTTCATTGTTGCTAAATACAATTACATAGAATTAGACAGTGTGTTTCTATCATCAAAATAAAAAATTCCGCATTTACAATAATTCAATTGCAGTTTTAGAAGGTCTTAGTTCCAATCATTTGGTGCTGGTCTTTATCTTCAATTGCTCTGTTTTCAGTATACTGTTGCAGGAACCTATCACAACTATAATATTTATTATCAAGTTAAGGATCCAAAACTTGATATTATGAGATCTGTTATGATGTACGCATGTTTTATTCAGATATTTTAAAGAAAATAATTGCCGAATATTTTTGACATTTTGTTTTTCATTCTCTGGAAAATGTCAATTGCCACCAGCATAATGAAGCACAACATTGTGGGATAAACTATCCTGTCTACCCATGGTTTCAAAATTTCACATGTTTTTGATAGTTTTACTGTTGCTGATGTTTTACTACTAGAACTTTTGATTGATTCTGTGGTCCATTCACATCTCTTTCCAGGTACATAGTTGTATACTTCTCTATCTTGTATCTCCGTTATCAGGCTGGCAAAGTCACTGATGAAATGCTATCTTTGCCCAAGTTTCCTCTAATTGCTGTAGGCCTCTTGGAGGCTCTTGCAGCTGCATCTGGAATGGCAGCAGGAGGTAATCCATTCTCAATGTTTATGTCGTTGTTCTGTCTTTTTCTTCTTGTTCTGGAAGGAAGATGAGATAATCTTCACAGTAGGATTTTGGATTTTCGTACTCAAGTTAATTTATCATTGTATTAATTAAACCAGGCGGTTAAATTTTCTGTTTTTCCAGTGTTGAACTCAACATGTTTTTGACTACAGTTACTGACCTCTGGTAAAAATAAACTTGTTGAACCAAAAAAGTAGGCACATAAATAAAAGTTTCTGTCAAAGCAAAAATCCGCTGAACTATATGAAATGGTATGTCTACAAATGGGAAAGAATTGAAAAACAGGACTTTGTCATAGTCCAAAGCCAATATTATCGTTTCAGAGCTCTTACAACTCTCATGAAGCAGAGCAAACAGAAAATAACATGGAAGGAAGGTTTCATAATACGATACAAATAGGGCTTAATTTTTTTATGCTACTCATTGCTTACACTGTAGAAATATAAAATATTAATCATATCATTTAAATAGCAGCGGTGGTGAGAGAAAAGTCAGACTTACAACATAATTGATTGAAGTAGTAATTACAAAAAGTTGAGAAGTTGTTTGGTCCAGGAATGCAAAATCTTATGGAGAATGGCAAGTTTATTGCCTGATGTTGCTGTAATGTTTCTTGCACCATGCATTCATCGTCAATGCATGTATTAGGTGAAAAATGTGTTGTATATATTATCTATAAAAGCCTGGTTCAAGGCTTTGTGAAAGTTTCTTAAAACTGTTGAATGTGTAGTTGGTTTTGAAAATTTGGTTCATGCAAGTGAAATGTTGCTTGCATGAAGTTATCTTCTCCTGGTTTATTCTGTCATTTAGTTAACGGTTCACATCATTATATTCCAAATTGCTTGTCTTGTCTTTATGAGATTTGGAATAGCCATTGACTGAATATTTATTCATTGTGTAAGAATTTTTGTTTTGAGGCGCTACACTAGTATTTCTTAATTTTAGTACAAGGATGATTTTTAGACTAGATCTTGTTACTTTTGAAGCAGTTTTACTTCATCATATTTACATATATTTGTTTAGATTCAGTTCTGAATTTCCTTACATTGTTTTTCCGTATTGAAACAGCTATTCTTTCTGGCGCGGCAGTTCCTATTCTATCTCAGGTGATGACAATCTATAATTGATTTTTTCTTCTTTTGTGATCATAGTTGATGCAATTCTTGAATTAAAAAGAGTTGCATTAACACTGATTGATATTTTTTCCCATAGTGAACGTGTCTTTTCTGCTAACTGAAGTATTCTTGTTCTGTACTTCAGACCTAATTTGGTCATCCGGTAATTTTTGCAGAGCTTTCTTGTCTGGCAACTTATCCTGTCTTATATCTTTCTTGGGAGGAGATATAGTTTTAACCAGTTGTTTGGATGCTTTCTTGTGGCAGTTGGTGTTGTCATAACGGTGGCAAGGTAGTTTGCTTTTTACGCACACAGCCACGCACACACTCACGTAATTTAAAGAAGTCGACAAGTTATATGTCTATTTGAAGAATATCGATAGCTTGCAAAATACATGTTATAGATGGAAAAAGTGCATTGAATGATAAACTTGAAAGCTTCAAAATTCACTTGACTTAATTTTGATATATGTTTGTCAAATTTTAGGTGAGGGTCATCTTATAAAAAAATCAGCTCTTATTTTGGTGCTGAATTTTTCTTGTCAGATTTTATTTTTGTGAGTATGAAAACTTACAAGTGAATGCTGGGTACTTCAGATATACTAATATTCTCGGAAGAATGTTCACTTGAATGGGGAACAAAAACAAACATTAGATGTATACACAGAAAAGAATTTGACAATTGTTTTTCCTTCCATCGATTCTTCAATACTTATTTTGATGATAAAACTTTAAGAAGGTTGATGCTGCTCTTCTAATGATTCTGTACTTCATTTTTTATTTCTAAAGTTTGCAAATTTTCGGTATCTAGTTTTTGGATTACTGAAGTACTTCATTGTATATCAGCAACTCATTGATGCCATGAATAACAAGACATCTCATTCTAACAGCTCTTTCGTAAGTCTGTAATATAAATAGAGTAATAGATGACATTATTCATGGGCTAACCCTAAAATAGTTAAAAGTAAACAATTAAGTCTTAAAATAATTTTTTTGTTGGTCAAAGTTGGAAACAAATAGGAAAAAGTAAGGAAACGTAAATTTACGTAAGATAAGTTCGAGTTACATTTAAGCCATACTGCTAACTTCTTTTGTGTGCTTTGCAGTGGATCTGGTGCTGATTCTCTGATGGGAGCTGGTATCTTTTGGAGTATGTTGATGATCATTTCTTTCTTGTTACAAGCTGCTGATACAGTTTTGAAGGTAGGTCTGTGGCATTATAATTGGGTGGTCTTCATGCCCCCATTACATTCTCTTACTGTGAGATTTATTATTTGTAGGAAATAATATTTTTGGACGCTGCTCGAAGATTAAAGGTAGGTATGTCGCAGTTCCTATCTTATGTACATGCAACAAGTTGTGTCCTGAAGTTTGGATATGTTGGCAACATGTGAAAATTATATAGCTTTAGTGTTCGTGCATAATTTTTTTTTTTTTTTTATTTAGATTACTCCAATTTGGGGGTAAAAGTCTTGTCCCGAATGATATATCATTAAAATATCATATTGACATTTATTTTGAGATCTTTGGAGTTAATCAATTTATAGAAATGAAACTGCTTCGTGCAGTGGTGAAATACATCTTAAAGGAAAATTGGTCTAGGACTAGGAGCATACTTGTTGGATTCAGATACAAATGGACTAACATGGAACCTTTTTGGTGATATACGTTTTGTATCACACCAAAGTCGTACTTTTATGTTTGTATTATCATTTATATGATGCATGCGTTATGCACCAACATGCCTACAAGTTTTATGTGATACAAGTAGTTGATTGTTGTTAGCTGAAGATGCGCATTTATTCTATTCAATTTCCAATGTATTAAAGTCACGTTCAAAGCCTACTCTTGTATCTTGAGAAATTATTAATTGAGTTAATGCAAGTTGTTTATCATCTTATTTTGTTTAGACCACACTTTAGAATATATTGAATGATACAAGTACTCCCATATCATATGAAAATGGGACACACTGACATAGTTACATGACATTTTGCTCGGGCTTTATACAAATCATGGGATATGTATTGTGTATCATAGATGCAAAAAAGTCTATTTAGGACGATCTTACGTAGAAGTCATAAAATTTTAGTTTTAACTCCATATGGTTTCAAGATGAAACAATAACTTTGGATATGTTTGTGGCTGCACTGATGACAGGGAGGTAGCGTGGATCTATTTGTTATAAACTCTTTTGGATCTGCTTACCAGGTTAGATATTAAGCTTCGTAGAGCTCTTTGAAATTGTGGCTTTACCGTGTACTTCAATTTCACCAAGAGCCCGAGAACTCTGTTAATACATGTACAGGCAGCTTTCATATGCCTCCTGATGCCCTTCTTGTCAAACTTATGGGGTATTCCATTCAGTCAACTTCCAAATTATCTTAAAGATGGTTCAGCCTGCTTTTTGAACATTGGAATCATGTCAAAGAGTAAGTCATTGTTACTCACGATTCTTCTTCTTTATTTATTTATTTTTTAATTTGTTCATGTCGTTCCCATCAACCTTCGGTTTAACAAGTTTTTTCGTGCATTTAAACTGTATGGCATGGTTGATTATGTAAGATCAACTGTATCCATTTTTTTTTGTTTTAAAATTTCTTTCTGATGGAAGAAGAATATTTTTAAACTATTTGATTTTGAAGGTTAATATGAAGATGGTTCAATACTTTTTCTGTAAAACATATAATCAACACGTTTGTATTTTCAATTTCTCCTGTAAATAGAACCCCAGTGTAATTAAGTTCAGTTTAAAATTGAAACATTGACCACAAATTTCTAGTTTTAGATAAGAAGTAGCAAGTTGAATTTCCATTTATGACCCCAGTCACTTTTTCTTTTTAAATTGGAAGATGGAGGATTCAAAGCTTGAAAACATCTTTTGTCTCAGCTGTTGCTTGCTCTATTTTATACTGTGATTGTTAAGAGTATGTGCATGAACAGTCTAGTATATTAAAGAACATAGGCTTTTGTAATTGCCGAAGATAATTAAGGAGAGTGAATTGAGAAATGTAGTGAAACTGCGTAATGAAATCTTCTATGCTTCACAGTTGAGAACGATTATTGCCTTCAATTCTTAAACCGGAACTTGAATTCGACAAAATTAGAAGAAGCCTACCTTGAAATTATATTTCTATCAACATTGTGAAGTATGAAGATTTGTTTGAAATTTCACATTTGCGCAAAGATACTTTTGAAATTTGATTCCGTAATGGAATTTTCTTTCTGTAGAACACTGCGAGTTCCTATAAGTAAGTAATACTGACTTTTACCCCAGAAATTGCCTTTCTTAGTGTTCAAATAATTAAGAAAGGGCAAAGTATTACTTTCTTCATGTCACATTATAGATAATCATTATGCCATTAGATACTCATAGCTATTGATTTAACTCCATTTGTATGTAAAAGTAACAACTGATGACATATTTGAAACTACTCTGGACACAGGCTGTGATGGTGCACCTTTACTACCACTGCTCTTTATCATTGTGAATATGTGTTTCAATATTTCATTGCTGCATCTGCTCAAGATCTCTTCTGCTGTGGTATCTTGTCTAGCATCAACATTTTCAGGTATGTTGATTGTTCTACATCGCTATATCTTTCCTGCAAGTGCACCTTCGACTAGTCAATAGTTTGTGTACAGCTCTGAAATGCAAACCCTTAATTTTTGTGATAATACGATGTCAGTCATGAATAGCCGTGATTAGTTTAAACCTGATCCCATAAATGTCAATATGTTGCTAATCCCATTGTACTTAAAAGGGCATGTTTGCAATACTGTACTTGACAGAACCAGAGTGCACAATGGATAAGATATTAGCTTCTTTTTCTCCTGTTTGATAATATCCAGTTCTCAATAATCCACCTTATCAAAGAAGCGAAAACGTAAAATGGATTTATAGTGACAAGAAGGACCGGAAACACCTTTACTGCTGCAAAATTTTAGATTTACTCCCTAGATTTCATCTTGAATTTAATTGTCATTTCAGTTCACTATGCAGCATTCATTAATGTTGTCCTTATTACTCACGAATAGAGAGTTGGTTGCAGGACCTCTTGACTGAGGAAAAGCAATTGAACAATAGAAGAAGTTTGTCTTCAAACTCCAAAGAGAAAAAACCTTGCAAGGGAAGAAGAAACATCCAATTTTATTATGAGAGGATGATAGTTGAAAAGAGCTAGTAGTATTATATATGTAGGCTTTACCCCGGGCCAGTTGAATCTCCAAAATGCTTGAAAGAAACAATAACTAGTAAACATACTCAAAATATAACAAACCTTTATCCATACGTATAAAACCTTGAAATATGAAAGTTCCCAATTGACCCAAATACAGACTCAATGGTAACCGACAATTATGAGATACTTCAGAAAAAATAAACAATCCAACAGACCCTCAGAATAGCTGCATTTCAAGCCCAAAAGCTATGTCATGTGGCAAGCCCATTAACCCTGTTGTAGAGCTTGAAAATAGCTTTTCATTTGTATGTTGTAGCCTGGTAACTTGTCAGTCTTTCCAGAAAGTTTTCTGGTTTGAAGTTCTTTCATTGCACATCACTTTTTTTAGACTTTTGATGATCCAAACACTTCAAATATATGGAATTCTATAGCTCTATTTATGTAATGGACATTACTCCACATCAAATTCCGAAGAACATAGGTTGATTTTTATGCTTTTTCAATCCACATCTAGCATAAGTTTATAGCTAATTAGAAACCATTGTTTTTATCGAAAGCCCGATAAAGAAATGGCTAATTTCTAACAGTTTTTATGCTCCATATTAAACGACTGATTTTAATGTAGAGAACGAGTAAATATTACTAGACTACTATTTTATGATAGTCGGTGGAAGGTGAATTATAAGACACTGTTATCTTAGACTTTTATTTGTCAAGTATGAATACGTGATCACGTGTGAATTATTAATATTAATCTCATCATTTCTTGGGTTGATAAAGGTCTAAAAAATAATTCAGGTACTTCTCCAAGAAAAGTTGCATTTTTATATTTTTCTCCAAACCATGGTTTCTTACTGACATTTAGTATGTCTCTCGACTCTTGTTTTTGCAGTGCCAATATCTGTATATTTATTCACGTTGCCTCTCCCTTATCTTGGGGTTGCATCCTCCCTTCCACCTGGCTTTGTAGCCGGTGCCGTTGTCCTCGTTGTGGGTGTGCTTTTTTACACTTGGAGACCGTCAGAGATTTCCAAATGTGATGTCTCTCTCGCGAGTTAGCTACAAATCGGATGATGTTTTCTTGACCTTCTTATCAGCATCAATGCATTGAGACACTGGAGGCAGGCATTCCTGGAGTTACTAGTCGGTTAGAAAAAGTTCAACATCAATAAGGACATAAAGGTCCCATTGGCATTCAAGAATATTTCTGTTCATCCCTCAGAAAAGTCATGCTGTTTCATCTTGCCTTTGCTCCATTTTAAATCTGATGCTAACTAATTAGGAGGAAAGTACGTCCTTAAGTCGGGTTCTTAAGCCGCTGTTATCAACTAGATTCATGTCATCGTACTCTTGTAATCAGAAAAAAACTAGAGAAAATCACTTGGTTTATATGATCCAGATTGAGCAGAATTCAATAGGTTCTTGTGCTTCCTGCTTATGTACTAGAATAATAGGTACTTGATGTACAAGAACCCCTGTTGAGTCGTGATTTGTGATTTTGATTGCGAAATTAATTTTCGATCATAAAGTTAGATTGATCAGAGGAAAGTATGATTTTTCTATTGTAGAATAAAATCTTAAGAATACAAAATAATTTTTTTATATAATTGCTCGTGCTAATGAAAAATTTTGTGCATTTCTTTTTCTCTATAATAATGCGGAAATGAGACAAGCATTGAAGGTGATTTGTTCTTTCATATACAGTAAGTTTACTTTCTTATTTCTACTCACTTTTTTGCAAGATGATGCCTTTTCAATGTCTAGTCATCTTTACCTCACATGCGTACTCGTGTATAGGAGGTGATGCTCGGCGATATATTGCAATATTCTTAGTTATTACAACAATCTACAATTTTCAAGTTAATCTTCCATATACTTACAGCAACATATATACCTTTATTTCTTGTTTCGGTACATGAAACCTACAAATTTTGTTTGCAATCAACATAAAAGATCTTATGCAAAGAAATCCTCGATTTCTTCTTCAGGAACTTGCCATTTGTATCTCGTACTTTTTCATAATTGGGGTCGTTTTTCCTTGTACCAATAAGAATTTATTCCACTTGTTGAATACGTAGAATCACTGCCCAGTATTATTTGGTGGGTTCAGCACATCCTGACTATGAACAAATATTGGAATGGTTTAGGTGGTGGCATAATTTCAATCCCTCCCTCCAACATTTTCACCACAGCACTCATTTAAGGGTGAAATGGATGAACCACAAATGAACAATGATGGAGTGATCCTCTCTTTTATAGTAGAGGAGTGATGTTAATGCAAAAGATGAAATGGGAACTAAAAAATATATAATCTGCTCTTACTACCACCAAAGTCAACTTTCAGTTTGTAAAAGCTAAAATGTGCCATTTGCCAACCCACAAGGCACCACTTCTTGACAAAATTGAAACCAATTACGTATCTGCTGTTGCTTTTTCCCCTTACCCCAGAAGAATTGCTACAATAATTACATGTGTGTAGTTGGTTTTTTTGGGCGTGTTCGGTAGAGATTAAAATCGGATTAAAATTGAAAAATTAACCGTTATTGTTGACTTTTAATAGACGAGTGAGATCCAATAACAACTATATTTTCAATTTTAATTGGATTTTAAGTCGTACCGAACACGTCCTTTTTGACAAGATTACTAAAGTACACGCTTAAAGTAGCTACATTTCTCACACAATTTTTTTCCTCACACCTAGGAAAGTTGGTACAGTACACACCTAGATTTGTATACTCAATAAATTACACGTCTACAACCCATTTGCACAAGCCATAAAAAAAAAAAAAAAAGGAAGCAATTAAGTGTGAAATGGATGAACCACAAATGGACAGTGATGGATTGATCCTCTCTTTATCAAATGAACAGTGATGGAGAGATCTCTCTTTTATAGTAGAGAAGAGAAAGAGATAAATATGACTTTTTTTAGTAAAATGGATGATCAGTTTCCCACACATCTTCCTCCATCTTAATCAATAGGCCCGGTCAACCCAAGTTTGAATTGTTCTACAGAAGATACCTGGTCTATATGTAGTTCCCTAAATAATGTATTTTCTTGACTTGCCAACCCACAAGGCTCCACTTCTTGACAAAATTGAAACGTTAATGCATAGACGACAACGAAACTCTCCTTACCGCAGAAGAATTGCTACAATAATTACGTGTGTAGTTGGTTTTTTTGGGCGTGTTCGGTAGAGATTAAAATCGGATTAAAATTAAAAAATTAGCCTTTATTGTTGACTTTTATTAGACGAGTGAGATCCAATAACAACTATATTTTCAATTTTAATTGAATTTTAAGTCGTACCGAACACGTCCTTTTTGACAAGATTGCTAAAGTACACGCTTAAAGTAGCTGCATTTCTCACACAATTTTTTTCCTCACACCTAGGAAAGTTGGTACAGTACACACCTAGATTTGTATACTCAATAAATTACACGTCTACAACCCATTTGCACAAGCCATAAAAAAAAAAAAAAAAGGAAGCAATTAAGTGTGAAATGGATGAACCACAAATGGACAGTGATGGATTGATCCTCTCTTTATCAAATGAACAGTGATGGAGAGATCTCTTTTTTATAGTAGAGAGAGAGAGAGAGAGAGAGAGAGAGATATGACTTTTTATAGTAAAATGGATGATCAGTTTCCCACACATCTTCCTCCATCTTAATCAATAGGCCCGGTCAACCCAAGTTTGAATTGTTCTACAAAAGATACCTGGTCTATATGTAGCTCCCTAAATAATGCATTTTTCTTGACTTGCCAATACCTGTATATTTTTTCAATTTACTCTCCTTATCTTGTTGTATGTGTGCATTTTTATTCTTGGAGACCATCAGTGAGTTCCAACCCATCTTTCCTGAGTTAGCTACAGCCCAGAAAAAACATTCTTATAAGCAATTTGCACAAGCCATAAAAAAAAAAAGGAAGCAATTAAGTGTGAAATGGATGAACCACAAATGGACAGTGATGGATTGATCCTCTCTTTACCAAATGAACAGTGATGGAGAGATCTCTCTTTTATAGTAGAGATAGAGATAAATATGACTTTTTTTTAGTAAAATGGATGATCAGTTTCCCACCCATCTTCCTCCATCTTAATCAATAGGCCCGGTCAACCCAAGTTTGAATTGTTCTACAGAAGATACCTGGTCTATATGTAGTTCCCTAAATAATGTATTTTTCTTGACTTGCCAATACCTGTATATATTTTCACATTTACTCCCCTTATCTTGTTGTATATGTGCATTTTTATTCTTGGAGACCATCAGTGAGTTCCAACCCCTCTTTCCTGAGTTAGCTACAAGGGTCTTTTTTGTAAGAATATTCGTACAATGCATGGCAGACACTTTAGAATTGCTTAGAATTTCAACATAAATAAAGATAAAAAGTTCCCATCGGCATTCGAGAATTTCTCTTTTTATACCTCCCGAAGGTTCACACGTTTCCTATTTTCGACGTTCCATTTTAAATATAATGTTCCCTAATTAGGAGGTAAATAAATCTATAAATTAGGCTTTAAGCCGCCATTATCAACTGGAACCGTGTCTCTGTACTTTTGTACTCAGAAAAGCTAGAGAAATCGATTAGGTTCTTATGCTCCCTACTTGAGTATTCAAAATTTAAAACAATAGGAACTTGTCGTACAAGAACCCCTGCTGAATTTATGATGTATGATTCTAATTGCAGAATTAAATTTGTATAGTCAAGTTAGATTGATCTAAGGAAAGTAAACTGTTTCTCGCGTTAATGTAAAATAAAATCTTAGAAATCACAAAATATTTTCTTATATAACTGCTCCTGTGCTAATGAAAAATTTTCGTGCAGAAATGATGCAGGCCCTGCAGCTCCCTCCTCATAGTCAGTAAATTTTACACTCTTATTTCAACTCACTTTACTGCATGATGTTGCCTTTCTAATGTCTATTAATCTTTACCTCGTGTACTCGGGTATAGGTGGTGGTGTTGAGTGATATATTGCTATAATCTTACATCAATCTTACAATTTTCGAGCTAACCTTCCAAATACTTACTGTATAACAATAGGAAATCTTGAATCCTTTTATTTGTTTTCTTGTTTTGGTACATGAAACCTACCAAAGTTTCTTTGCAACCAACATAAAATACTCTACACCAGTTTCTTCTTCACGCACTCGCCATTTGTATCTCATACTTTTTCATTATTGGAGTTGTTTCCTTGTACCAATGAGAATTCGTTCCACTTGTTGAATATGTTGAATCACTCCCGCTATTGTTTGGTAGCACATGCACCCCGACTGAAAACAAATAATGGAATGGTTTAGGTGGTGGCATAATTTCAACCCCTCCCTCCAGCATTTTCACTA
>CAIGRQ010310325.1:0-10794 GCA_903798375.1 Fraxinus sp. D2006-0159
CATGCTTACAGTTTCCATGTGGTAGTATTGTTTGGGCCTGAATTGATGGACTTGTTTGGACTGTACTAACGGTTCCTAATAGGATTTTTTATATCAGAACGAAGAAAAACTATCTTCCTTGTGGGCTTCATTCATTGTCTTAGCTATAATTATTTGGTCTGTGTAATTTGTATCTACAATACCAACATTGGGATTCTGGTACTGAAATTATGTTTTCAATGGTAATATCACATTTGATCAAATTACATTCTTGGTTTGCCTGGGATGAACTTATTATTGCACTTATTACCAGAGATAAAGATGATGATGATGATACTCTATTGTCACTACCTCTGAGGCAATCTGTTGATTTTGGAAGAATGTTTTCCCCTTATATATATTAATTTGTTGAATGATAATTAAGAACTTTTAACAATATTTTCTTTATTAGTCTTGTTTAATCCAAGAGTCCATTCTTATTTTGAGGAGTTCAAACTCTTTACATAAATAGTGTAAAATAATTTTTTTAAGTTCTGTGATAAAAGACCATTAAATTTGTCTTTCGATTCATATTTTTCTCATTTTTTTAATATTATTAGATGCAGATGATGAATGTCAAATTTGTCATACTCCTTTTGGGGGAAAGATGAATCATTTATCAATGGGAAATCAGAATCTCTGATGCATAATTTTTTTTTTTTTTTTATGGATTCCACAGATTATTCTATTTTTCATTTATTACTTGAATTAGGTATCAATTTTGTTGGAATATGACTGTGCCTGTGATGGTGATAAATATACTTGTAGTGCTTCATCGTCACTATGAAAAGAATATAACCTGAGGCTTCAATGCATCAAAGTGGCTTTGCTTTTTAAATTTTTATTCTTAGTTGAAGGCATTAATTTTATAATGAAACAAGGCAGGTGATGAGAAAATAGACAGGGACATCAGAACTCCTTTTGGAGAAAGATGACTTGGTCTAATGGGAATCTCTCTGATGCTATTGTTGCATTTTTTGCTAGTTCTTATGCATGTTTTATTACTGACTTTCCTAGTTTCGAAGGGTTGGTTCTAAATCCGGTTTGTTTTTGCGAGTAATAGTAAAAACAGATAGGGATATAGGCTTTCTATGAGAATGTGATTTTGCTGTGATGCAAGCTAAACTTTGATTATACTTGTGTATGATTTTGAATGACTGTTAGGGGTTTAATATCTTTCAATTAATTGGCCGCCATTGTTGAATTGGTGTGTGATTTCCAAATTTAGTGCTCAACCGAAAAGGTAACACCAAGTAACAATCCAGGAATTGTTGCCTATGCTTTACACGATCTCATCGATTGGACTTCATAATCTTTATTACATTTGAGAATTCAACCTGAGACTTTCTATTTAAAAATCATGCGAAATTATAGATTTAACTACATTTAAGTTTCAAGAAATAAAAAAAAATAAAATAAAAGTAACAATATGGTTATATTTCAAGAATATGTAGTCTCTGATTGACAAATCATTTTTTTCTTTATATTTTACATATTTATTTTCAATTATACATTAACTCAATAAAATATTTTACATATAAATATTAAAAAATTTCTTACTTTTTAATTATACATTCTTCTATTTAAATTCTTTTTTATATGAAAAATTGCTGTCAAAGAGGGGCATGATAGTCAATTAAATTTGTTGTTTTCAATAAATTATTTATTTACTCTATGACTGGATCCACGTATTTATATAGACAGTTCTAGAAAAGTTCTTAAATAAGTTTTCTTGGAAAATATTAATTTTATTCATTGACTCAAGTGGGGATAAAATATAATAGAAATTATTAAGCTTTTGTTTAGTGGTCATTATTTGTTAAAAATAATATATTGAATAGTGAAATTTTAGAAAGTGTGGTTAAAAAGTAGGTAAAAATTTTAGATTTATTTATAGAATACTTAATTATATAAATGTGTAATTGAAAATGACTTGTAAAAAAAATTAAACTTTTCGATAACCATAGACATATGTACATATCAGTTTGCCCGAACTTCAGCTAATTCTATGGGATTTTGAAGTTTACAATCGGATAATCACCTCATTAACCTTGATGTGACTCGAATTGATAACCATTGAAGAGCAAATATCAGGTCTAACGAGTTGAGTAATTCCTCAGAATTAATTAAAAAAATAAAAATTAAAGGTTATCCAATAGAGATGCTAATTGTAATTTTATTCAATCTCAATTTGACCTTTTGACATTTTAACTTGAGAAATCTTGGATTCATTTTTTCAAGGGAAAATTTCTGCAGTCCCAAATGGATGAAACCGATCATCTTCCTTTTTTTGTTTTTTAGTTTTAATTATTTTATGTAAAATAATGAGAAATTTACCATTTTGTCCTCTTCAAATTTGGTCAAAATTCATTTTTTTTGATCAACTAATGATGAAATTCATATATTTGGATCTCAGGTGCTAATTTCTCGAGGAGTTGGGACCATTGGTGGTAGGTCCTAGTAACATGTTAGTGCCATGTATATTTTAATTCAAAATTGAAAAAGTGGGACCTACAAATTGAAAGTTAAGGTAAAAATTGAAAAAAATAAAAAAAGGGGGTAATGGCTGCTGCAATTTTTCAATTTTTAAATGATTTGGTAGGTCCTAGTAACACATTAGTGCCACGTATATTTTAATTCTAAATTGAATAAGTGGGACCTATCCTAGTCACCTCCACGGTATCCTACGAATTAGAACTCGTTTCTTTGGGTAAAGTTGGGACAGTCATCAATTGTGTCCTCCGGACATAATTATTATTATACATTATTGTACACTGACTTATTTTTATTTGTTTTTACTTTATTAGCTAAGTATTTATCCTTAATTTGCTGTGACGCGCCCAAAGTAAACAAGAAAAGAATCCGTGCTGTATTGGGAAAAGATGAAAAATGTTGAATGAATCGGAATACACCCGTTTAATTTAGATAAAATTAGATTTTAAGTTGGCATGTGTAAAGTCAATATCTGAACACGAGATAAAAATTATTAATTAAAACGAAGAAAAAAGCAGTTTACACATGAGATACGGGAAATCATTTGTGAAGAAATCAAAAAGCTCGTTAAAGCACGGTTCATTCGGAAAGTTCAGTATCCACAATGGCTTGCGAATGTTGTTCTCGTTAAAAACATGCGTCCAAAAGTCATGCCCAAGAGCACGTAGCTAAAAATGTTGCCCAAGAGCATGCGCCTAAAAGTCGTGTCATGGTCCTAAAAGTCGTGCCAAGAGCATGCGCCCAAAATTCGTACCAAGAACATGCGCCCAAAAGTCGTGCCCAAGAGCATGAGCATAAGCGTAGTGCCAAGAGCATGCGCACAAAAGTCGTGCCAAAGAGCACGATCTATCTGATATCACGTGCGTGTGCCTTTTATTGTCGGGACATGAAAAAGCTCGAGCTTCAATTCATTGGCCACATCTTTCACAACTTCGACCTCGTCTTTCGCTTCATTCCTTTTAAAGACAATCCTAGTGCCACGCTTAAAGTCTAAAATGGACACAAATATTAGCCACGTCCGAATACAAGATCAGTAAAATCCCTGTCTGCCAGCGCTTAAAATCAGGAAAAAATTGATTTTTTTACCGTTTTTTTTTTTAAAAATGGGACCACTCTCTCACAATTAAAGTCAACATTTGCGGCATAACGGTCGGAATTCTCCTTTTAAGCGTTCCCAAACATGCTCAGCAAGTTCGGAAATTACCTTTAGAGTTAGAATCTCGAGATTCTTTATGCCTTCATCGAACTCGAGGTCATCTCTATATTTTGAAACAATGCTCAGCACAAGCGAGCATTTCTCGTGATTCACCATCACCGAGCTCATTGGAGGAACAGGGTCGTCTTCCAAGTCAACGATTTCAAGGGTTTATCAAGGAGTAGAAGCCCCAATGTTTGAGCGAGCAGTAGGAGAGATAGCAACGATCACGCTCCTGGCCTTGGCCCTTAGGGATGACGCTCGGGGGACATCCCTCGATCTCTTCTTCGATTCAAATCAAATGTTTAATTGATTGGGTCTAGACCCAAACCAATAAATTGATTATACTAACTCTTAATTATTAGATGACAGTTCAGGCTAACCCTAAATCTGCTCAAGAAACTCTGCAACCGCCACCATGCATTTGAACAAAAAAAATTAAAAATAACAAGTCACCAAATAGAAATATATTCTAAAAGGATAATTTTTCCATTTAATCTCAGAATACAGAACCAAAGACAAATTAACCAAATCTGCAGGACTTATCCTAAAAATCAAGAGCCCTACTTTTGAAAATCCCATAAAATAAATATTTACGTCTCAACATGAAAATAATAATAAAAATAAAAATGGGAGCTATTTCATACTCCATAAAAATAAATTAAAATTCATTCTTCTTAGGCCATTAACACTACGTTGCCTTCCTTAAATCCCATTTTAATCTCATCTTTGGCATATGCATTTGATGGAATAATCTCTTTGAGAACCAAATCTTCCATTTTATTATCTTCCTCTGTGAAATCTGACTGTAATTTTCTTGAAATCTGTCCAATTGAAGCTAAAGCCAATAATTCTGATTCCTCAAGACCTTTGGCTGGACCAAGACTACACCTTTCAATCCCATATTTTGCTAATGCATCTTTGAATTTCTTGATCTGCAAACAACAATGAAATTGAAATATCAGGAAATGGTTATCGAAAAATTTGGAGTCGACAAACTGAATTAAAATGGTTAAAATTACTTACGGTTGCATTAGTACAGCTGAAACTACACAATTTGCACTATGCACCTCTATAGAATCTAAAGAAGGGTAGGAAATGAATGTGCAGACTATAGCACATGGTCTTGAGTTCTTCATAATTAACCTTTAATTATTGTTACACCAGAACAATAAAATCTTAGAAAATGATTCCAAATAGAATTTGTCGAAAAATTAAATAGAATGCAAATATAATTATTTACAGTTGTATTAGTACAGCTGAAACTACACAATTTGCCCTCTGCACCTCTATAGAATCTAAAAAAGGGCAGCACATGAATGTGAAGACTATGGCACATAGTCTTAAGCTCTTCATAATTAACCTTAAGAAACACTGCATCAGGGTTTAATTCAGCCAGTTGACAGATCTGTTGAAATTAATTATTATTCAAAATCAGATAAATTGAAGGCAAAAATAATCAATTGGGAGTATAGATAATGAACTTTTCTGTAAGTAAAAAAAATTACCTTAGGATGCAATGCTTTGCAGCCTCCACAACCAGGTGAATAAAAGTCAATTATAACCAATCTATCACCATCATTTAACAAAGAACCAACAAGTTCTTGTGCAGAATGGATCTCTATCATGTTGGGCACAAGGGTCTTTTTCCACCATATTAGGCCTCTGCTAATACATATTGATGTCTGAAAAGTCAATTATAACCAATCTATCACCAGCATTTAACAAAGAATCAACAATTTCTTGTGCAGAATGGATCTCTATCATGTTGGGCTTAAGGGTCTTTTCCCACCACCTTAGGGCTTTGCTAATACATATGGATGCCTGTGCCTAAATCACAAAAAATCGAAAGATCAATATTTGAAACCCTAAATCAAAAACAAAATATTTATGAAGAAAAATACAAGAAGTTACATTGACAGGGGTGTATCTTGGAGCTTTGGCATTCAAATTGGTAACAATTTTCTGATCCGAAAACTCAAGGGGCTTTCCCATAAACTCCTTTGATTTTGGATGTGCAAATTGAAGATTCACAATTGAAGGAGAAATCCCAGAATAACCTATGGCTCTGTTCTTGCAAATGGACTCGTTGGACCCGGAAACAAAAAAACCAGATTTGAAAGAAGAAGACATTTCTTCAGGATTCTTGAAATTTTCAACACTATAACATCAAATACAAAAAACCCACAAAATATATTTTCAAGAAATGTGAAATTCAGCCTATATCATCCAAACCCACAAAACTCCTCGTCTCTTTATAGATCAAGAACTCAATACCAAAGCATAAAGGACCCAGAAATTGAAATCCAGAGCAAGACCCACAAAATATATTTTCAAGAGAAAAAGTGAGAAAATATAAAAAATTGTTGGTTGAGGAAAACTCGAAAGAAGGGTTCGATTTTGTCTTCTTGAAGCTTTGTATGGGGAAGAGGAAAAGGGGAAAAGTTTGTGGGATATATAAAAACACGGCCAAAGTGAAGAGTATGTGGGGTCATTGGATAAAATTGTCATTATCTAAAACAATTGATTAAATTATATGAGATTTGTGTGTTGTGGATAAGAGAGAAGCTAGGCTTAATCATAGGATTCTAATTATTTTCGTGATTTATGAGTTTTTGTCTTTTTGAGGCTAGGATTAATTTTAGTATGAGAAACCCTATATCACTGTACGTAAATTTTTTAGGTAGTTGGGAAGATAATGGGACTGTTATTACTTCAACTGCTGACAGTGTCTAACTGTCAAAATATTGGATAAGGAAATCTACAGCAAATTTTGTTACATTAATAGGCGTCGAAAAGTTCGTTGAGATGCAGAATAATAGGACTCTATTTTGGATAACATGTAAAATGGATAAATTAATAGATATTTTCGTATCTTTCTTTTTCATATTTCTTGATTTTTGCTCAAATAAGTAAATTCACTCGCGTCCTCTCGATTTTATTTATTTTATTTCAGAATTTGTAATGTACACTTTAGAAATCCTTTTGATAAAAAAAAAAAAAAATTTGAATTTGAATTTGAATTTGAATTTGAAAGTCTATTCAATAAACATCACTCTTCTAATAATTTTAAGGTTTTAATTGCTTGCTTTTGTTTCTCTTGAATGATGTAACTTGGGTATAGATTTCATTTTCAATCAATATGGAGGTCGAAAAGTGAAAAAATCTAGTACAAATCTTGATCGCGTTCATTGCTATGTTAGCAACAAAAATAATATTATTGAAGGGTAAAATTTGAACTATCCTTAATAGGACATGTTACGAGATCTCAAAGCCGAGTCTACAAAATTGTAATGAAAGGATATCTTAATTCTAATTATCGAAATCTCAATTAATAAGAAGAATAAGTTTTTTAAAAGATAAAAAAATAAAATAAACATGGCATGTGAAATGGATAGAACATGTTTAATAGTGTACCTCAAATTGCACCAAATTAAAAATAAAAATAAAAATTGTCATTTTAATATATAATATTGTTTAATTTAATGTATCAAATAATATATTCACATGGGTAACATGTGAACTATTNAATAAGTTTTTTAAAAGATAAAAAAATAAAATAAACATGGCATGTGAAATGGATAGAACATGTTTAATAGTGTACCTCAAATTGCACCAAATTAAAAATAAAAATAAAAATTGTCATTTTAATATATAATATTGTTTAATTTAATGTATCAAATAATATATTCACATGGGTAACATGTGAACTATTTTTAATTAGAAAAAGCTTTGCAGATTAGGGCAGATACCTTTTTTCAGAAGTTATTAAAGGACACTACCTATTTTTGTGGATAAAATTTGGCCCATTCCACGCTGCAAATGTTCGATTTGGAGATAAAGTTTGCAGTATAGAACGCCCATGGTTTTGGAACCCTTCTCTGGCAAGACAAATCGTGTTGCACTTTTCCTTTGCCAACTAGGCTTGGCGTCGCCTCGGAAGAAATTTGAAAGAGACGTGCACCGAGTCGAAAAATGTGCGCCAAGCCTTCAAGTCCGTGGGTGCGTTGAATAGAAATGAAATATGACGAACTCTCCGTTTAATTGGTTAATCCCACTAGTCAATTCTCAATGAATGTTCCTATTCGTTCGATGATTCTACTTTTGATGATACATCGCATTTCCTTACAAGTGGAATATCATTGTTTCTTTAGATTTCAAAATTATTTAATAAAATCCGTTTAAACCTTTAAAATTAATGTGATTAAGAGCGTGTTCGATCGTGTTTAAAATTCAATTAAAATTGAAAATATAGTCGTTATCGGTCTCACTCGTCTAATAAAAGTCAACAATAACGACTAGTTTTTTAATTTTAATCTGATTTTAATCTCTACCGAACACGTCCTAATACTCAAATATAAATGTAGCATCTGCTTGAGTCACATTAAATTTTTCATTCTCGTTCTTCTACTCCTTTTCAACTACACATTTTTCAATAAAATAATATTTTTCATCACATCAGTAACTTTTCCTTCTTTTTCAATCACACATTCTCCATCGGAATCAATCTACTATTCTAAAATACATTCTTTCAAAATAATGTGGCTCAAACACACTCGTAACTATACCTATCAAAAAGAGATAAATGTATTATATATCATAATTGTTTAAAAAAAATAAGAAAAGTAAGTTCGATAAAAATGAAAGGCTCAAGTTCAATACGGTATGCTAACAATTCTTGTGAAGAAATTGAGGCCCAAAAAACTTTTCCATACATAAAGTGAAATAAAAGGTACTTGAAAACACATGCAAGACTATCTTTTACATTTATGGGCGAAATTTAATGATCACTTGTTAAAATTGTAGAGCCGAGTTCAAGATAATGAGCTGGTAACCCTATCTTTCGCTAATGTAAACGGGTGGCAAAAAGGCTGATGAAAGCAACGTTTCTTAATGTTTATCTTGTGTATAAATTGTACTGTGTTAAGATTAGTTTTCATATTTTTACGTCATGCACAAGCCGACTTGAACTTATAAATAGGTAACACAAAATTGCCTCGATCTCACCTCCTCAAGTCTTTTTTAAAAAAAAAATCTACTAATGTCGTGCATGATTGAGGACAAAATCCCAACAAATCTTTTACATTAATAGATGCTTTGAGATGTGGGCAATTTGTGATATATCACTTTATTATATTTGGTTGACCATTAGTTTGCTTTTTTTCATTGGATAAGATTTCGTCTCACAATAACAGTATCCAAAGTATAAATAATTTTTTAAGGGTTATATTTTAAATATAAAAATGGTATTAGTTTTATAAGGGCTTAATAAAGCATTAAAATGTTTATAACCCGTTAAAAATACTATCATAAATAAATAATCTCAAAAAATTAACTTTAGGGGTTGCTCAATTGATCAAACATTGAGATTGCTCCCCAATTGTCACAAGTTCAAGTCTCCTCATGGCCACTAAGATGAGTACCCGATCGTAAACTTCAAGGTCTCGTGAAATTAGTCGAAGTACGCGCAAACTGGTCCGGACATCCACGGTAATAAAAAAAAATCTCAAACAATTGTGGAATATTACAGATGATATTATAAAATTATTTCCATACTGAACATACATTTCATCACCTTCCAAGTATACATAAATAAGTTTTTCAAATGTGTAACTAGAGCTTGTTTGGTACACATTTTGGAAGTATTTTTACCATAATCAAAATATTCCCTTTAATAAAGCATTAAAATGTTTATAACCCGTTAAAAATACTATCATTAAAAAATAATCTCAAAAAATTAACTTCGAGGGGTTGTTCAATTGGTCAGACATTGAGTTTGCTCTCCAATAGTCACCAGTTCGAATCCCCTTAAGGTCACTAAGGTGAGTACCCGATCGTAAAATTCAGGATCTCGTGAAATTAGTCAAAATATTCGCAAGTTGGTCTGGACATCCATAGTAATTAAAAAAAATCTCAAACAATTGTGGAATATTACAGATAATATTAAATTATTTCCATACCGAACATACATTTTATCACCTTCCAAGTATACATAAATAAGTTTTTCAAACATGTAACTAAAAAACGCCTTTATTTCAAATAGAGGACGGACTATTCACATTTTATTTGATTTGACGGTCGGATCTAATCAACATGCCTATCAACGGAGAGTTATCAGTGTATTTCATTTTTATCTAATCAGTACAAAATGATAATCAAATTCTTGAAAAAGAATAAAAGAAAATTGGTCGAATAAATAAATAGATATGGCCTTATGGCTCGAATTAATAAAATTTAGCCCATTTCTCTATGTAAACATGTGAGTTGGAGGATCCTTTATCCTCAATTGGATTGAGGGATAACGTTTGCAGTATCGTTTGCATAGAGAGCCCATAGTTTTGGAACCTTCTTTTTCAATGGTGCACCCATGGTATTGGAACCAACCTCAGTTTATAATTCCAATGGGACAACAATGATTCTCACTTTTACTTTTGGGAAAATATTGCATACTCCAAGTCAAAGAAATAGTTATAAATATTGGAAAAGTATATTATTTTTTTTACTTTTAATCCATTATATTCTTTATTGTGACTCGTACAAAGTATATTAAAGTACGATATTTTATGACTGCAGATGAATTCGATTGTAATACCATGTTGGTGATGAGGAACCATTAACTACGAATACGATTGATTAATCATAAAATATGTATGTTTTACAGTTGTGTTGGGTGTAACACGCTTTTAAAATTGATGTATGTAAATTGGGCAAGTTTGAGGCAATTTTTCGGCAACTTCCGACCACCAAAATCGTCGTTCGGATACCGTTGGAAACCCCACGATGTTCTCTTCAATTACCACCAAAAATCTCTCCAAAACTCCAAGTGATTTAGTCGGAATAAACCCACGAAGTCAGCAACCGAAAATTGTGAAAATCTGCCTAGATTTTCAGATTTTTTTGGACGAGTTTGCCGCATTTTTTCGACAACTTTCGACCACCAAAACCACCAATTTCAAATACCGTTGGAAAGCCCACAATGTCCTCTTCAATTATCACCAAAAATCTCCCCATAATTCCAAGGGATTCGACCGGAATAAACCTACGAAGTCAGCTACCAAAAAAGTCCGAAAATCTGCCCAATTTGGGTA
>CAIGRQ010310460.1:0-10764 GCA_903798375.1 Fraxinus sp. D2006-0159
CACGTTTTACATATTATCATTTTGATTAAATGACTTTTTCAATTTTGGGAGAGGCAAAACTATATCCAGAAAAATAAGATAATTTTTTTTTAGATTGGAGTAACTGTGTCTCATTTTGATCTTCGCAGCAATCAATGTAAGCAAGATGTTAAAAGATATTTACCAGGAAGAAGTTGCAAATCAATTATCTAATGTATTTGTTGACACAAGAAAAATGACAATGCCATATGTATCAGCAGAAAATACTCCAACAAAAATTGATATCCGTGTAGAACAATCTGCTGTAGGAAATTAATGAATCTCAAATATACCAAAAATGTGATTGACCAGTTGGTGCTAAAAACTATGTACCTCGAAAGATAAAAGTAAAAGAGAAAAATCAATCAAACATTTCAGATGACTTTTTTTTTTTACAAAAGATTGATATATCAAATACTGAAAATATTGTTGGTATAGAACCACAAATGTTTGAAGATAGTAATATTTACATAAATTATTTATTATCTCATAAGTTATGGGAAAAAAATAATATTGCCATGGACAATATTTTTACATTTAACATGGCTCTTTAGTTTATGAAAAAAAAATCTTGAACCTTAAACACTATCAATGTAGAAACAATTGACCAAAATGGAAAGAAATCATATGGACGGAATTGGATTCCTAAAAGAAAAGAAAAGTATTTATTCATGTAGTTCGAACCCCTAAAATATAATCTATGTAGGGTACAAATGAATTTTTGTAAGGAAGAGAAATGAAAACACTGGAATTACATGATACAAAGCCTGACTTGTAACCTAACGTTTCTTACAAAGACTTGAGATCAATTATGAGAAAACATATTCTCTCGTAATGCACACCATCATTTTTAGATTTTTAAGAAGTATGATTATCTCATAAAGGTTCGACATGTGCCTTATTAATGTAATAACTCATATCTGGTCTAATTGCCTTAACAGAATATTTGTTAAAGGAGAAATATAAAAATAAATATTAGATTTATGATTATGGCAGTTAATGTTGATGATTTAAATCTTATTCAACTTTTGAAAAGCTTAACAAAACTGCAGATTATTTGAAATGAATTTGAAATTAAAGATTTGGGAAAAATCAAATTTTGTATTGGATTACAGATTGAACATTTATGAGAATGATTATTTGTTCAACAATCTTCATATACAAAAATTTGTAAAACGTTTTTATATGGATAAAACAGATCCATTTACATTACCAATGGTTGTTTCGATCTACTTGAAGATGGAGAAAAGACTCTTGATCCTGATGCATCATATCTTAGTGTAGTTGGGCCTATCTTATAACAACAATGCTTGGTGTACAATCATTAAGTTGTAGGTCCCACACTAATGTGAGGTGTTGTAAAAATTACAACACCTTAATCATTGTACAAGTAGATTTTTTGATCTTACAAATTGTACTCAACCTAATATATTTTTTTCTATAAATCTCTTTACAAGATATAACCATTGTTTGATAAGAATTAAACTAAAATCAGATTTTTAGTAGATTTTAATAAAAGTTGATGAAATGAGGTTGGATGTATAAATGAAATATGTGGTTGAAAAGTTGTATGTCCTACAAATGTATGATTGAAATTAATTGTACACTATTAACTTAATAAAAATTTTAATGTGTACCAACCATGGGCATAGTCCTACACCAAACTTAAAGATATTAGAATGGTGTTAAAACACTTTTTTTCATTTCCTAAAATTACTATTGATTTGGAATTATTTCATTTTTGAAAGCCGTGATCTTTATATGTAGATGCGGTTACCCCTTTGATCTACATAAAACTAAATCGCAAACATAATATGTATTTACACTTGAGAAATATCTATAGCATGAAGATTGATGAAGCAAATGTCTATAGAAACATTTTCAAATCATTCTAAAATTATTACAATTCATGAAGCAAGTCGAGAATATGCATGGTTAAGGAACATGACACATCATACACAAGTATCGTGCAGATTAATTTCAAAAAAAGATAGTTCAACAAATTTGTGTGAAAACAATACAATTTGTATTGGGTTATTTCAAAAGGGACATGACAAAACATATTTATCTAAAATTCTTCTATACATATGAGTTTTAGAAGAATGACAATATCGATATTCCAGAAATTCACTCAAGTAAAATTGTGGTTGATCTATTCACAAAAGTATTGTCGACATCTGCATTCAAGAATTCCACTGGAATTTCATGACAAGGTTTAAATGAGACATAATTTTCTTTATACTCCAAAATTTTAAAAAAATTAACTGTACTTTGATTTTTTTTTCCACTAGATTCTTATACGACAGTTTTTAACGAGATAGTTATTTGTGCAAATAATCTCCAAATGGGAAATGTTCTAAAATTGTAGAATAATTATTACTATTTTTTTTGGGTCTTATCAGAGTACTTAGATAGGTTCTATCTACTCTGGAAGAATTTATTTTACTCTGATTGTAACTCTAATTTTGAATCCTATAAATACGAGCCATTGGTTCTCAATAAATTACATAATCGAGTTTTCACTATCTATCTCTTCTCTTATATTTCTCTTTTGTTCCTTTAGTTTTATAATATTTTTTTTTTATTTTTCATTTTTATAACACTACTTATCAAATTTTCCCATTTTAAATTACCCGGGCCCAAATTAGGCTAATTTACCGAACCACGTCCATGGATCTAATAATGTTGGCTTGAATAAGAGGAGTGACGTCTTTCTAGCGACGGCCTCTGTTGTGGGCATTTAACCAACTTTCAGTAAATCTCAATTGGATCACCCAATTTGATCTATCTCTATTCGTCGAACCTCATTTTACTCTTAATATTAATCTCAAGTCACAATCCAACATGAAAGTTAAATATGGACTACAATTCGACATGTCTTACATATCTAAGTAAATATGCCACCTATACGATGGATGCTATGTGCCCCCTATGTTCACTTAGCATTTTCCATATAGAATAGCGCCATTCATATATGGTGCTGTGCAGGGCTCGCAGACAAAATGGACTACGTAGCTGGTATGGTCAAAATTCCGGCATTATGAAAATCTCACGTGTCATTCACGTGAGGAAACTTATTAAAGACAAGTTAAATAAAGCAACATATATCTTTCTAATGGTTTAAACTTTTAGAAAGGTAGTGTTGTTCTCCTATTAGTGCTCGAAGTATTTGCACTACAAGTCATTTCATTAACTGATATCATTAGAATTGCACAATATGATTTATTCCTGCACTGAATCACTTTTCGACCTTCAAAAGAAGATGAAAAAGGTTTTATTTTCATACATCATTCTAAGGAACCATATTCCCCCCATCTTGAAAACTAGGAAACTGAAGTGGCCATGGCTGCACATGAGATTTTAGAACTCTCCATTCTCCTACAAACATATTGTAGCTTGAGTTTTTTGCTAGAACATCTTTGGACACCTCCATCCTGTCAATCATTCGGCTCGCATACTGTCCAAACATATCGATTTTCTCCAGCAATAGCAAACGCCTTCCCATGTCCATTTCAGATGCAACCTTATAAATAGAGTCTTTTGCTTCCTCTACTCTTGCCCAAAAGCACGAATCTTGTGTTAAACCGGCAAATTTGCTCCGCGGACTATTTTCTTCCTCACCGACTTTTCTGTCTTTCCACCATTTGTCAAATATCTGAAACCTTTTTTCCCTGCCATGCTCAATATAGTGGCCTTTCTTCTCGTGCATCCCGATTCTATAATATTCAGCAATTTCCAGAGGTTCGACAAGGAGTTTGTAGGATTGAGAAGCATTCACGTACTTTGGTAGCTTATGAAAATCATGAGGTAGTTGATTTGTTTCCACCATTTCGATCACTTTATCCCAAAACAGTGCAAGCCTAAGACGGTTCATATTAACTTTGTTGCCTCTCTTTGAAGCACCTCTCTGCTTGAATGAATCATAGTATCCCATCTGATCATCAGAATCATCGCAAAAATTTTTGTACCACTCGATCTGAGCTCTAAGTGGCGTGATTTTTGATAAATCAACTGCGAGCTTAGCATTGTTAAGGTTACGTCTACAACCTACTTGATTTGCCATTTTGAGGCAATCTTTTGCGAGTCCATAAGCTGGTTCCTGTGAGAACACAAGGAAGAAAACTAGTTGGAAAAGATTTTTCCCTCAGTCCCATCATTAATAAGCCTAAATTACGGGAGGCCCGGGGAGGGTTATATGCACTGGTGGTCATTGAACTCTTAGCGAAATTTCATGCTACTCACTGAACTGCATTTCATTTTAAATTGTTTACTGAAATTAAACTTTGTTACATGATCACTCAGTCAATATCTATTGGTCAAGTTTGACGAACAGAAAAGTTACAAAAAGGCTGAATGTACAATCTTTTTGTACAGCCATTTTGATGGCTCCCTCACATGGGGTGGGATCCACAATTCCCCCATGTGAGGGGCTGTCAAAAAGAATGTACAAAAAGGCTGTAGAGATAGCATTTCTCGAAAAGTTAACCTCTGGCTGCAATCTAGACTGTCACGCCAGCTTTTCTGTTGTCAAATCAAGGGATATTGATATGCTGACCAAATAATAACAAAGTTTAAGTGCAGTAATCAACTTGAAATAAACTCGCTGACTGATTGGAACACGACGAATTTCAATGGTAATGATAAAAAAGGGATGCCACGTCGTATATTGACTTACATGTGAACTTATTCCTGCAGAATTCAAAGCCAATGCAATCCCTGCTTCATAGCTCGATTCAGTCGAACTACCTTCTATGAAGCTTGTTTTCATCAAATACTGCCAGCAAGCTCTCGTTACATACTCATCATACTTGAGATGATCCTCTATACAGGAACTAGGTGAACCTGTTGCTAGCATCAAGTAAAGCAACTTAAGAGTAGCCGTTGCATTGTCCATGCAAATTGATCCCCTGTCTGTACAGAACATGAAGCTCCCGAATGGCCAAAAGGAACATCTTTCCTGATCACTTAATCCTCTTGAACTTGCTTCAAGACAGGCCAACACTGTACGAAATAGTTCAGCTTTGTTCTCATCGGACAATTGGACAGCTAGTTGTGCATAGTACGGGGTTGTTAGTGAAAAATGCAGGGATTTGAAGAAGGAATGGAGCTGCATAATAAATGGAGAAGTTGGTGCAAAGAGCAGCCTTGGTACAATGTCATGCTGTGCCACGACATGGTAAAAGTTTCCACCCCACCTTTCATGGAGGACGGCTCGGGAAAGGGATTCGTTTCCTAGCATAGGTGCACCAAAGGTGATGCAAAAAACTGCTGTCGAGAGTGAAGTGTTTCCTAGACAAGAGAGAAGCCAAAGGGCTGAGAGTGAGGCAATTGATCCTCCAATCGAGTGGCCAGTGAAAACTATCGATTTGCTTTCATTCATGATTTCTGTCATCTGCAGTCACACAACAACGTTACTAGGAAAAAAAATCATTTGTATAAAAAGTCTCTAAAGTTCAATGTCTTTCATAAAGTTCCATAGTTTACGAGAAACCAATCTGTAAGCTAGAAACAATAGACATAAGATAATTGACCAGAAATTTTTGAAGTACTAACAAAAAATGAATAATTGTTCCATCTAATGTTTCTTCATGGTACGAGATTCAAGTTTAATCCATCTCAGTTTCTTGGTAAACTTGCAATCCCTAGTATTAAAGCTAAGATTAATGGCCACTTTGCAGGACTATATAACTCACCATGGTGATATACTAGCTTGATATACATCATTTATCAGGAAATATTTTTTTTTATAATTTTAGGTCTCTCTCTCTCTCTTTTTTTTTTTTTTGCTAGTAGACTGTCAAGTTTTCTTATTAAGCCCTTGTTTGGTCCGGATTAAAATCAAATTTTATCCGAATTAAAGTCAAATAATTAATATTAACAACATCTTTCATGGGTCCCACAACTTTTCAACCACACATTTCAAAACTTTTTATTACAATCTACTAAAAATTTAATTTTAATCTCCGCCAAACATCCTTCTAAGTGATAGTCCAATTTAGATCATTATCGTTTGAACCATACAACATTTCTTCAATTTAAATTCTGATTCTAATTTAATTTCAAAAAGGTGCGGTGTGTTACACTCCAAGATTCTTCCAATATTTTCTTCGTGTCCCCAAGAGAGTGATATCATAGAAGCAACTGATTGGACAATTATTTAACTTCGTTAAGAAATTATGCGTGACAAGACCAATCAAAATGTTTGGCAGCCATACAAGTCATCTCATCCATCGCACCCGATACGTCTTTTTTGACCAGTCAAATTACGAAATTTAATTAATTCAATTTTATATTTTTTATAATAATTAATCAGCATACCTACACATATAGACATTCGACATCAGGTTTTAGTCTTTCGAGTAAGGACAATCTTTTAGTCACCACACGTTTTTAAAAACGACAAAACCAGACGAATAAATTAGGTTGCTTGGCACATCATTCGAATTCTATCTTATCAAGTAAAGGCTCAAACTAAGGGCGTGTTTGAGTCATATTATTTTGAAAGAAAGTATTTTAAAATAGTAGATTTATGGATAATGTATGATTGAAAAATAATAAAAAGTTATTGATGTGATGAAAAATATTATTTCATTGAAGAATGTATGGTTGAAAATGAGTAGAAGAATGAGAACGAAAATTTTAATGAAATACTAAACAGGGGATAAATACCAAAAGGTTCCTTGAAGAATTTGTGTTAGATGCACAATTACTATAAAACAAATCTTATGCAACAATAGTAAGTCAAACATTATTGCTAAATATCTATTAAATTCGCAATTAGAGCGAGCGACATATAACTAGTGTTTTAAAAATCGTAAAGTGTGATTGAGTGTGAAGGTAAAATTTCAAGTTTTACCAACTTAGACGAGCCGTAGGTATAAAAAATATGTTTACTTATTTTTAATATTATTTTAAATTTTTAATAATTAAAATAATATATATCAAAAATTTAAAATTATAAAATACTATATTTACGTAATAACTCATACCATTAGTCAATTATACAATTTTCAAGTTTTCAAAATTAAAAAAAAAAAAGGAATATTTTTCATACTTTCAATTTTCTATTAGACAAATTCTATTTAATAGATTTATATGAACGTCATATGTACTTTTGGAGTTTGTAATAAAATAACGAGCCTCAAGATTATAATTACATAATATAATAGTACAAGTCAAAGAAAATAGATGATGTCATTTTTTACTTTTATACAGATAAAATCTTTTATAAGCTTGAAATTAAAGTTAAATAAAAAGTTTCTTTAAAAATTTAAAAAAATAAATTAATAAGCTAAAGCCAAATAAATTTTTTTAAAAAAATTAATAAAGCGCTAGTAGGAAAGAGGAAAGAGAGGAAGTAAAAAAATTCAACCGTTTATGAATAAAAAAAATGTTTAGACGCGAAGCAAGACGTTTTGATCAAACTTCAATCCAAGACACCACTTAACGAGCTTTTTAAGAACACTACAAATAACACACTATTAAAATAACTGTGTAAAACTTTATATGTGTGAAAAGGCAAAAGCTTGATGTGATATTGCAATGGAACAAATTTGTTTGCCCCACCAACATTAACATATATGGGGTGGTTCATGATTAGATTCATTGAATATGGCATAATGTATATGGTGTGTCCTCCGTGTCCCTCCCTCTGCAGTTGAGAATATGATGATCCTTTTTAATAAAACCACGTTTATTGCATTAAAGCATTAAGACAAAGAGATAAGTGAGAATTTTGTTGATGTTCCCATTAGAATACATTTTGAAATAGTAAATTGATGAATAATATGCATGGTTTAAAATTAAGGAAAAAATTTAAGTCCATATCTGGTACACATTAAAATTTTAATTTTCATTCTTCTACTCATTTTTCAACCACACATTCTTAAATAAAATAATATTTTTTATTACATCAATAATTTTTCCTTTTTTTTCAACCATACATTCTCCATCAATCTCTATTCCAGAATACATTCTTCCAAAATAACGTGGCTCAAATATGTAATATTATTTTATTGAAAATGTGTGATTGAAAAGAAAATAGAGAAAAATATCAAACAGGGATAAATGTGTTTCACTTTCAAATAGTGAAAAGAATATCTAGCAAATTTGTACTTGTTCGATCCTTAAAAAGAGTTTAGAATTTAAACACGAATTGATATAAATTTTGGCAGTAGTTTGTGGGCGGCTATCCTTATCGGCTAATCTTGATATTTAGCCACAAAGATTGAAAAGTTCGGAGTGAGTCAAAAAAAAGAGACTAGCACCTTTCCCATTTCTTAAAGATTGCAACCCACATTTTTAATTTCTTAATTCTAGATTAATTGAGAAATTCATAAATACACAATAAATGATGCCAAAAGACATGCTATGGAATAAGTGATTTTTTTATTTTTTTTTAGTAGTGCTATTTAACAACACTGATGTTTAATATCAATCTATGCGACAGTATCAATAACATTAAGGGTCTGTTTGGTCCAGATTAAAATTAAATTTTAATATAAGTCAAAATTGTAATATCAACCATATCTTTCATCGATCTCATATTTTTTCAACAATACATGTCAAAAACTTTTATCACAGTTCACTTAAAATCTGATTTTAATCTACATCAAATACCCCGTAAATCAGATGTTCAATTAAATAAATCACATATTTTCACTTTTAAATGAACTTTTCGCAAGCTTTTTTACTTCTCATGACATGAATTCGGTGTTAATTTTAGACAGAAAAGCCAGTTTTTTCCTTCTAACTAGAAAACATTACTCTATTGGGCCTAAAATCAATATATTTAATAGATACTTTATTACCATCAAAATTTATGTGATATTTTATCATTTCGTAGTTGGTGCGATTAACGAATTTCAATCGAAAGTCTGATTTTATATTGAAAAATAATAATAATTTCATAGACGAAAACACTGACCTTAGCTCGGAAAGTTTGGGTGTTATAAAGATCCAGGAAGAGTTGCAGCAATCCAATATGAACCATGGGCGGTTCTTCGCTCTCAACAACGTGACGATTAAACGCGGTAAAAACTCCCTCAGCCGCCGTTCCAAGCGCCACCAATTCTCTGGTACAGGAATCCGATCCGACGTTTTGAAGCCCCGGAAAGGCAACGTATGTCACGTCCCCCACTCGATTCGAGACGAAATCCTGCACCGCGGCGGAGTTGGCGTGGCGGCAAAGCTTCCATGATTCCTCGAGCAACGGCGTTGAGGCCAGAAATGTTGCCAACATTTCGCTTGACTCAAACCTGCGAAAGACTTGAATCAATTTTGAATGTATACATAGAAAATTCTCAAGTCAAATTGGACTTGGAAATTTGAAAGTTTCACTTACGATGAAACTTCGTCTTCCATTGATAATTTTCCTTCTTCGGAACCCCCCTTTTGAGTTGGTGAGTGAGGAACTAGAAGCAAAGTTTGAACGGTAATGTTGAAATATGTGGCCACGTTTGTGTAGTTATAGTTTCTACTTTTAGCGTCCGGGGCTTTCTTTATTTCACGTTGTAATAAGAGAAAAAAATAATTTTTAAAGAATATGTGTGTGATTTAAGAGAAAGGAAATTTTTAAGAATTTACGGTCTTATTTGATCTACATTATTATCTCATTAAAATAAAAAATATAACCGTTATTCATAACCTCAACATTTAAATTCAAATCTTCTATCTTTATGTGGGTTCCAATGACGACTATATTTTTCATTCTCATTATATAATAATTTGGCTCAAACAGGAGCTCCTAATATTATTTTATCCAAAAATGTGTGACCGATGAAAAGAAAAAAAAAATTAATTATAATTCTATGGAGAATAAAGGTAGCAAAACAGGGGCTTCATAGCAATTTTAGTGCTCCACATAACCGATGAATTGACTAAAAAGTTTTATTTTAATCACTCCATTGCCTTTTTCTTAAATTAGGTAAACTGAAATAAATAACAATCTCCATTTATTTTTATTTCACGTTTTCAAGACAGCTAATAGCCTCCCCATCAAGATGAGCAAAATGCTCTAAGGCGACTTTACTATCTTCCTCCTATTCATGGCTGCTTTCTCTGTAGGCGGATGTCAATACATTGAATGATAATTCTATCGGCGCAATTGAACATGACATGTCTAACTGATTTCTCCTTCCTACAAAGCTCTGCTAATTTCTAACTAGCAAGAGAAGTAGAACTATGCGACTCATATTGGATACCAGACATCATATGAGGCAATCAGATGCACGGAAGCCCAAGTCTTGAAGTTTTTTCCTTGACACTGAATTCTAGCCCCAAAAATTGGGATTGTTTGGCTTATGTTGTGTTGCCCATGCTTTATTCGCCCCGAATCCAAACGTTTTCTCATTTATTGATTGGCCTATTCACTCTAAATTAGATCCTGCACTTTCAGACTTATCATTTTAGAGCTTCTATCCACTTACCTAATTCTCTTTATGATGACCATCACTTGTTAAATCTCACCTAATTCTCTTTATGATGACCATCACTTGTTAAATCTCGCATCATCGACCTTATTGATGTAATGGGGGGTTTTCCACTTGTACATAAAAGACTTGACAACCATTTTGACAAACTCTCACATGGTGCGGGCCCCGCATAAATAAAAAATTACCAAAAATCCCCAACCCCCCCCCCCCATTGTTCGGTCAACCCCCGCCCAGTACACCTAGCACTTCTTGATGTAATGAGATTATCTTAATTAAAATTAAATTTATTTGTAATTACTAATTAGAACAAAAT
>CAIGRQ010310495.1:0-24228 GCA_903798375.1 Fraxinus sp. D2006-0159
GTCACACCCAAATTCTAACATATGCATCCATAGGTTATCTATATAGATCCTTCGTACAGATAGCAAAATGCTTATAATCCATTTACTTACCCTTTTGATGGGTGATTTCACATGATCATTGCAGGGATACAATGATAACAATGGAATTTTCGTTTCAAGAACTTTTTTTTAATAACTAAGACAGAGAAGGATCGAGATAAACTGGTAGGTGTCATTCACTATTATGCGCTTGCAACCTGAGAATTCGAAGTATCAGAGAATGTTTTCCGATGAAAATTTTTTGTCTACCAAATTTTGTGAAGGTTGGCTAATTTGGAAATAGGGTAGTTCAAGAATAAGGGGCGAGCTAATGTTGGAGGAAATCCCCACATGTATAAGAGAGGGGAGCTTCAATTCTTCAGTTAATAGGGTGGCAATGGACCACCCCACCCCACTCCTTCTCTTTGCTAGTTACTTTTTTAATAAATAAATGATAATAATAACATAGCTTATCATTAAATTTAAAGTTGTGAATAGTTTGTGTAATAAAAAAAGTTATACGATCAATCGGGTTATTAGAAACTAATCTAAACAAGTTTAAGTGGCAAGGTTGTGAGCTACTGTATTTCCATTCCTAAGATTAAAACTATAACCACCATACATCACATCGCGAAAATATGCCACAATATCTATAGGTATAGGAGTATTTTGAGCTAGACTAAACTCGGAATTCAAGTTTGCATTTAGAAACCTCCACCTGCATCCCAACTCCTTGGATAACGATGCAATTTCAACAATTCGTTCTATTTGGTGCAATAGATGTTGATTGAAAGAAATTAAAAAAAATCAAAATAGTATGTTTTATATTAATGTGGCCAAAATGTACTCTCTTACTTCGGATTCAATGCATTGTTCTAAACATGTTTATATTCTTCTAGAGCTTTGTAATGTCGCACTTATTATCATTGTTGGGTTTTAATACCCAATGAATCCTAAACTATGATGTAAACGTCAAATTGAATTTCATAGACATTGGCTGATGATTGAAATTGTTACCAACAATCAAGTCCAAATGCTCAACCTAAAAACAATATATACTGTTGGATGGCTTTGAATCTTGGCATATATAACCCTATTATTGGTCCAACTAGAGCCCAACCTACTCCTATATATTAATTGCCTTTACCCTAGCTGTTTGTGTATGAAAGTGGGAAAAATGTGGCTACTCTTTTGCTGAAAATCAACTGCCATAGTTGAGAGAAAATCGATGCCTTCATCTTGAGTATTTTGGTCCCTTTTCTAACCTTCTTCTATTTGTTTTTCCCTTGCCTTTGAGGCCCACAAATAATTACCATTATCTTTTCCTTTATGGGTGAGATTGAGAAGTAATCGAGGTAAATATTGATTGTGGGTTGGAGCCGTTTAGATTGATTGATTGGTAGAAAAAGGTAACGTGAAAATGAGCTCGAAAATCACCATTTTCAAGATCCTTGGAGTGAGTTTCTACGACAATTGGTATTAGAGATTCAAGGTAGCGGATTTGGCTAAAAAAAACTAACCAAAAACTGACCAGAAAATCGACAGAATTGAAATAGAAAACAGATCGAAAAATTGTCCAGATAACTGCCCAAAATTGATGTTGTTTTCGTGATTTTAGCCAAACCAGAAGGAGTTCGTTGAAATGGAGACCACCGCCGTGACGTGTAGATGAAAACACACCAGGGTAGCCGGTGCTTGAGGATGTGCGGTGGTGCGTGAAGCTCACGCGTAGAGATTGTTGGTGGAGCGTGAGGTCGCATACGATGGTTTCTGGCAGCGGTCTCTTTTGGCAGTTTGTTGCTGACATTTTGGTATTGTTAGTTTTCTATTTCAAGTTATATGGTGGAATTTGGACTAATTTATCTTTTGCGTGTTTGCAATTCAATCATTGTTAATTGATTTTTGAGATTGTTGGAGACTTTATAGCGAATAGTGCCTGCCATAAAGTGATAAATTTGTATATCTTGTTATTTACGGACTTACATTGGTCCGTTCAGATATATTAGCTTATCCCAATTTAAATTTCAGCATTAGTACATAATTGTGCGGGTGACATTAGGAATGGAGTTACCGTTAATTTTGATAAGAATGTGTCTTAAAGTTATAAGATCATTATTTTGTTTCATTCTATACACGATTCATATATAGAGGTTAAGAATACAATTAAGTATGGTAGAAACACCTTAATACGTGAAATTGTAATTGATTCTCTTAGAAGTAAAGGGATGGAGATTAAGGCTGAAAAAGAGGATACAATGAGTGTCAATTACATATGATGAGGAGCAGAATGAAGTTTTAAAAGATGTATTTGGATAGAGCTCAAGACAACAAGAATTCGAATAGTAACTAGAGTGATGAAGGTGGTAAGAAGAAGGAAATGGGTTGGAAAAAGTTAGGTGGTAAGCGGTATTACAATTATGGTAAGTTTAGATACTTTGTGAGGGATTGTCCCAAGACGAAGGATAAGTGGAAGGTTAAAATGAGAGATGAGGTGAATGTGGCTATAAGGTCGAATGATGACACTAGTGAGGTTTATTGAGAGTAAACATAGTTATTGTATGTGCATCTGTATATAATTGTTTCTGCATGTGTGTAATTGTTTAATTCTGTTTTATGGTTATATGTTGTATTTCAATATGTTTGATATGTTCATTTGCATGAATCTAAAAGTAATTTGATTATTTAGTGTAATTGTTTGCATGCATAGTGGGTTGGGATGCATTAACAGTAAGTGTGTTGTGTGGATACATTGGAGATGTGTACCAGGGATGTGGAGTGTGACATTTGGATTATGAGTGGAGACGTGATTAAATGTTGGAATCCTTTACTAATGAAAAATCCTTATCAATTGGAGTGTGAGATAGATACTTCTATTAGGTGGACATCTATTATCCACTTAGGTTGGAAAAAGTGATGTGGTGATAAATGATTATCCCGTGGACTTAGGATCTATTGTGATTTACCAGTTTGACATAAGTTAAGTGATCAGTCCAGTGAGCATAGTCGCCAATGATAGGAGACATGTGTTCTCGAGGTATGAGCAACACTGAATGGGATATGATAAGTATGGTGAGATCTTTCGTGGGATCATTTATGCATTTATTGCATGTGTTTTATGTTTTGACTGTTTGTTGATGTACTTGGTGTTAATGTGTTATTCTGTGTGAACGTGTTTTGATAAGATCTGTATGTTATCCTATGTTATATCTTTATTGCATATTTATTTGTTCTTGATTGTTTACTGTTATTATCTACTTCTACTTGGGTGTTTTTTATCTCAGACCTGATGAGTACATGGAGTAGGTAAGATATGTGTTTCAGGTCCAAAACACGGTGTAAGGTCTGTGATTCCAATTTTATTGGTTTCCTTGATTATGCAAGTATTAACTTTATGTTTTGATTGCTTACAAGTTGATTGGGTATCAAAGTGGAGTTTTGTTGGATTTTGATATCTAATGACTCTCGGGCTATGATGTAAATGTCGAATTGAGTTTCATAGGCATTGGCCGATGAGTGAAATTGTTACAAAAAACTAAGTCGAAATGCTCAACCCGTAAACAAAATGGACCGCTGGAAGTACTTTAAGAAATTAATATTACTCACAGCCTATTAATTATCCATTGGATGACTTTGAGTCTTTGCCCATTTAACCCTATTATTGGTCCAACTAATGACTATCCTACTCCTATATATTGGTTGCCTTTACCCTAGCCATTTGTGTGTGATTTGTGTACGAAAGTGAGAAAAAGGTGGCTGCTCCTTTGCTGAAAATCGGCTGCCATAGTTGAGAGAAAATCGATGTCTTCATCTTGTGTATTTTGGTCCCTTCTCTTACCTTATTCCACTGTTTTTCCTGTACCTTTGAGGCCTATAAATCATTACCATTATCTTAACCTTTGTCGGCAAGATTGAGATGCAATTGAGGTAAATAATGGTTGTAGGTTGGAGTTGTTTGGATTGGTTGATTGGTAACGTGAAATTGAGCCCCAAAAACACTTTTTTGAAGATTCTTGGAGCAAGCTTCCACGACATTCTTGATGTTAGACAAACGAGTAATTATATTTGTAGTGAGGACTATCGGTAGTCTTCCTACGTGGCATACAAGTGGCGGTTCGTGATTTGGTGTATAAAATCACGAACAGCCACTAGTAACTACATAGGAAATCTACCGATAGTTTTCACTACAAATAGCATTACTCTAGCCAAATAAGTGGCAGTAAATCAAATAAGTAATTTCTTTTACTTATAACTAAAATAACTTATAAGCTAAGCCAAACATGCAACATCAGCTATGAATAAGAATTATCTGACTCATATTCCATAAAGCATCTTAACATGGTATGAAATAATGCATTCTGCCTATGCACTTAACAAGATGAATAATCACTTCTTTTTTATAAATATTTTGAAATCCATGACATATTTTTTATTATTATGAGGTCTTTATGTAAAGTAGCATAAAATCCATAAGCAATAATGTACATAATTTGAAGTCCATAATCATTTATAATGAATATCTAGTTTTCTTATCACCTCATATATCGACTGTGCATGGGTCAATCTTGTTACACATTCACCTCTTCCGCGGATGTAATATTGATGTAAAAAAATAGTGATACGGATGAAGATTGGTTCACAGTCGCCCCGGCCAAATAACTAAAAAATAATAAGTAGAAAGGAAAGAAAAACAATAGAGTTGAATCTATTCAAGAAGAATAATGCTATTTAGCCCCCATTATGGTTATAATATTAATTCATGTGATGTTAGGTGATAGACTAAATAAAAGATGAAATTAAATGACTCATTTAGTACCACATTAACGCCACATAGAATAGAGTTATAACTTTAGTAGGGCTAAATAACATTACTCATTCAATAATGATCATTAAGAAATTTCCATAAAAGCAAGCTTATACCAAAATGAAAATAAATAATGTCGAATGAAAATAAATACTATTGAAAAACTTCAATGTTAAATTCCCAATAGTAATTTAACAACATAATTAACAATGAAACGATATCTGTAAATAGTAATTTCCTTCAATACTCTCCCTCAAGTTGGAGTATGAAGATTCGTAATGCCCAATTCGTGAGTGAAATGTTGAGAAAGATCATTCTCGAGCCTTGGTGAAAATACCAACTATTTGAAACTTGTTAGAGACGTACTTAGGAAGAATGAGCCAAGAGAGATATTTTTTACTCATAAAATGACAATCGAGTTTAATATGCTTGGTGCGCTCATAAAAAGAATTGCGGGTGATGTGAAAAGCAGCCTCATTATCACAATAGAGCAAAATACGTTGCACGTGAACAATAACAAGATCACAAAGAGATTGGAGCCAGACAAGTTCGCATTTGGTCATAGCCATTGCATGGTATTCTACTTCAGCAGAGGAACGAAGAACAACTGTCCGTTGCTTTGTGTGCCAAGAGATGGGACTAGTGCCAAGAGAGATGAAAAATCCAATCATGGAGCGATGAGTAGTGGGACAACCAGCCCAATTAGAATCTGAGTATGGAGAAAACTAGAGGTCACACTGAGTGGAATAAAAGAGTCCATTCCCTAGAGACCCATTTAGGTAACAAAGAACATGAAGTGTAACTTCGTGATGGGAATCCCGAGGGTTTTGCATGAATTGGCAATATATTAACAGAGAAGTAAATGCCGGTCGAGTAAGTGAGGTAAGTATATAGATTGTATACTTTCTCTGATTGATAAAAACTCCAAGAGGTGATCGATTGATTTCTAGACCAAGAAAGTACTTCATGGTGCTTAAATCCTTAATCTTGAACTTGTTATCAAGAGTAGTTTTGATTATAGTAATGGAGAGAGGTCGTTCACTGCAACCAAAATATCATCAACAGGAACTAGGACAATAGTAAAAGAGAAGCCAATAGTTCGAGTAAAAAGAGAGTGATCAGTTGCAGATTGAGTGAAACCATCAGACAACAATACAGATGAAAGTTTTGAGTACCAATTACGTAAATTTTGCTTAAGACCATAAAGAGATTTGAGTAGGTGACAAATATGAGCCTCTCTCTCTCCACTCTCTCTCTCTCTCTCTCTCTCTCTCTCTCTCTCTCTCTCTCTCTCTCTCGACCATATCCAGGAGGAAATGTCATGTAAACCTCTTCCTCTAAATCTTTGTGAATGAAGGCATTATTGACATCAAATTGATGGAGATGCTAATTCGGGCAGCTGCAATGGCCAACACACAACAAACAGTAACAAGTTTAGCATAAAAGCAAAAGTATCATGATAATCAAGACCCTCAACCTGAGTATAAACCTTGGCCACTAACTGAGACTTACACCTTTCAATGGAATTATCTGCATGGATTTTGGTTTTGAAGACTCGCTTACAATTAGTAGGTTTCTTATCAGGAGGGAGGGGTGTAAGAAGCAAGTATTATTAGCTTCAGGGGCCAGAATCTTAGCTTTCATAGTATCACACCAATGGGAATGTTTGGCAATTTGAGAATAGGGAGTATGATTAGATGATTGTGATAGAGCAGATAGAAAAGTAAAGTGATTAATGGAGAAGTTATGATATAAAATAAAATGAGAGAAAGGATGAACTATACTAGAAGACGTGACTAGAGTGGTGGAAGGCAAACAGATGAAGTTGATGTTAAGGTCGGACAAACATAGTCAACAAGGTGAGCGAAACAATATATAGTACAGTGAGGACGAATATGAGGAAGATGGGAAAGGAGTTATGGAGGGAAAGATGAATCAAATGGAGTAGAGGAGCTAGGTACTGGAAAGTGTAGAACGAGGGATAAAGGAGAATGTTGGGATAATAGATAAAAAGGGAAAACGTGTTCGAGAAAAGTCACGCCCCTAGAGATTACAAATTGCTTACGTTCTAGGTTATAGACCCCATATGTACTATGAGTGGATGGATATCATAAAAAAGCACAAGGTCAAGCACGGGGCTGGAACTTATCACGATGGGCATAAATATTGTGGGTATACTAAAGACAACCAAAAACACGTAAATGATCACAACTGGGTGCATGTTTGTAGAGGCGTTCAAAAGGAGAAATATTTTGTAGAGATGAGGATGGGGTGTGATTAATGAGATAAGTAGCTGCGAGAACACACTCACCCTAAAAGGTTACAAGAAGGTGAGCCTGAAAGCATAGACACAAAGCCAAGACACATTTAAAATTTGATGATATTTTCACCCTAGCAAGCCATTCTGTTGAGGTGTTTCAACATAAGTGTGCTCATGGAGAGTACCTTGGTCAAAAAAAGTTCCCGTGTAGGGAGAGCAAGAAATTCCTGACCATTATCAGTGCGTATGTGACGTATTTTTAAATTGAATTGAGTATGAATCATAGCAACAAATGCTTGAAGATAGATCAAAGTTTCATATTTGAAACGAATACAACCATGTGACTCGAGTGTATTCATCAACAATGGTTAAAAAATAGTGTGCACCTGATAAAGCTGTATGATAACCACCCCAAATATCACAAATACGATCAAAAGGCATCAGACTTTTATTATCAATTAATTGAAAAGGTAGACAAGTGTGTTTTCCACTAGTACATGTGGCATAATGATCAATTACGGGGATATGGGGAATAAAACGAGGAACATAATGTAAGGAAGGGTGACCTAAACGCTGATGCCATGTTTCAAAAGAAATTTGACCAGAAGATTGGAGAACAGTTGTTAGGGTGCGCTTGAGGTAATACAGTCCGTTATGATCATCATCAATTCCAATCAGTGTTTTCGTGTTGAAGTCCTGAAAAGTGCAAAGTGGGAAAAAAAAAAAACAACATTGTTGAGAGACTTCGTTAGTTGGCCGACAGATAACAAACTAAATTGAGAATCTGGACATACAATACATTAGAAAGTATGAGATGGAGCGATAAAATAACATCACCTAAACTAATTACAGGGATTTGAGAAGGAGGCAAACGGGAGGAAAATGGCATTATTTGAGTTATTTAAAAAAGAGTTGGTAATGTGGTGTGTAGCCCCATTGTCTACTACCCAAATATCACACCGAGATGGAGAGAGGCCAAGTGAGAATCTGCAAAGGGGCTGGGGCTTGAAGAGTTCCATTAATTGGGCATATTACTCGATAGAGAGACCAAGGTGACTACTCATAGTAGGAGGGACAGTGCTTTTCGAGGCGGTTGAAGGCCCAACACTTGTGGAGACGTGATGAGCCGTTAGAGAAGATGGCATAGGTGCACTACTCTTATTCTTCGATGGTCACCAGTCTGGGTAACTCATAATTTCTAAGCACTTTGCACGTGGGTGACCTGGCTTGCCACAAACCTCACACAATGGTGTCCCAGCCGGCTAAACGTGATGTGGGCGAGTTACAGTCTGGTGGGGTGTTGGCGAGTAGGCAACAGAAACTAAGACTCCCGGTCGAGATATGGTAATTGCTCAAGATGTTGGGTTTCTTTTTCGCATAGCATCGCCCAATTGAAAGAAGGGGATCTGTTGCCAAAATTTGGGAGCTAAGTTGTTAAAAGCTATAAGGAATTGGTAAACTCAATCAGATTCTTAAGTTTCAAAAATTGCTTTGGCCTTACCACATGTACATGGAGTTGTTGGTTAGAGAGAAACCAATTCATCCCATAGTTCTTTCAATTTTCCATAGTAGGTGACTGATTGTTGTTCTTCATGGAGGTTAGCTAAATCACGTTTCAGTCGAAAAATCTTTGTTCGTATTGGAAGTCACCCACTTCTAGAGTCATGCTTCTTGTAGCCAGCCCAGCCTATCTTAATTCCAGGAGAGTGCTTTACTTTCCATGTTCTGCAAATGTAACACCTTGAAAATTCGTTATAGTTGTTAATATGAGAACTTTGGACCTTATAATGAGAAGTTGTATATCCAAGGATCAAAGTTGAATATATAAGGATCAAATTGCTTAGTTTATATTGTTTAAGGACCAAATCATGAACTATTCATAGTTAAGGACTTGATTTAATTTGGTAGGATCACTTTCCTTCAAATTTGGTCTACTACCAAAACTGTACGTGAGTATATATGATAGATTGGCAAAAATCATGGGAAGAATATTTGGTAAATAGTCATGATGTGGAGCCAATTATGAAAAATTCCATTTTTTTTCAACATGCCAGTATTAATTTTCCTGTCCACACACATCATTCACATTTCTTACACACAAGAATTATTTTTCTTTTGTTCCTCAAAACACAAAAGATTCATAGACAGATTTTGAATAGTCAACAACTCCACACTCATTTTATCAATTCCATTCGAATTTACGAGGTAAGTGATGTTGCATGTGGTTAGGTAAACTTGTATCTCGTGTTTTAAATTTTGGAAATTCGTTTATGAGCCATATATGTTTATGATAAGAAAGTCGAAGTTTAGTAGCGCTACGCATAGAGATTACTACCACCTATATTCGGAGTAATTCTCGTGTCTCCTATGTATGATAAGAAATCTTGTTTTTCCTTAATTTAAATACAAATTACTTGTTCGTTGTACACACACTTATTGAGATTTTTTTTTAAATCTCACTCCTTTAAGTTTTTCCCCTTTCAGGTAATTGAGATCGTGAGTTTTAAGCTGGTAATTCGGTCAATGATGGCAGAAACTTTTATTTAAATAAAAAAGGGAATCCTTCTTTTTTTCTTTTGAAAGATTTCAAATATGAGTTATTGTTGGGAATAAATGTTCTTTCATTTTATTTTATCGTTGAAAGACAATTATTTTATTGATAAATAAATGAATGTTAATATATTTTTTTTTTTTTTGGCTCGACATGTATTTATTTTTTTGAATTAGTAAATATTTGAGTTTTCAAGAAATCGGGTCTTTACAGCAAAGCTGCAGCTAGACTTCTTCTAGGAAGAGATTGAGTGGTTTGTACTCAATCTCTATAGGCCTTTCCTTTTTTCTTCTATATATCATCTGTATATTTTCTCACAATACATAATACACAAACATAGATTTTCACATGGTATCAGAGTTAATCCTCAATCGGACCTGTCTCTAATTTTTTTTCATTCACTACTTTTAAGGTAAGTGATGTTGCATGTGGTTAGGTAAACTTGTATCTCGTGTTTTAAATTTTGGAAATTCGTTTATGAGCCATATATGTTTATGATAAGAAAGTCGAAGTTTAGTAGCGCTACGCATAGAGATTACTACCACCTATATTCGGAGTAATTCTCGTGTCTCCTATGTATGATAAGAAATCTTGTTTTTCCTTAATTTAAATACAAATTACTTGTTCGTTGTACACACACTTATTGAGATTTTTTTTAAATCTCACCCCTTTAAGTTTTTCCCCTTTCAGGTAATTGAGATCGTGAGTTTTAAGCTGGTAATTCGGTCAATGATGGCAGAAACTTTTATTTAAATAAAAAAGGGAATCCTTCTTTTTTTTCTTTTGAAAGATTTCAAATATGAGTTATTGTTGGGAATAAATGTTCTTTCATTTTATTTTATCGTTGAAAGGCAATTATTTTTATTGATAAATAAATGAATGTTAATTTTTTTTTTTTTTGGCTCGACATGTATTTATTTTTCTGAATTAGTAAACATTTGAGTTTTCAAGAAATCGGGTCTTTACAGCAAAGTTGCAGCTAGACTTCTTCTAGGAAGAGATTGAGTGGTTTGTACTCAATCTCTGTAGGCCTTTCCTTTTTTCTTCTATATATCATCTGTATATCTTCTCACAATACATAATACACAAACATAGATTTTCACATGGTATCAGAGTTAATCCTCAATCGAACCTGTCTGTAATTTTTTTTCATTCACTACTTTTCTCTGTCTTCCTGATGGATGAAGAAAACTCAATTACTTCTTCCTCTCCTAGTCTTATTGAAGTTGAGGTTAACCCAAACCAAAGACTCAGTTAATTTTATTGAATGAGTTTAATTATCTTTCATGGTNTAATTTTTTTTCATTCACTACTTTTCTCTGTCTTCCTGATGGATGAAGAAAACTCAATTACTTCTTCCTCTCCTAGTCTTATTGAAGTTGAGGTTAACCCAAACCAAAGACTCAGTTAATTTTATTGAATGAGTTTAATTATCTTTCATGGTCAAGAGCCATTTCCCTTGCTCTTGGCGGAAGATCGAAGTTTGGCTATATCAATGGAAGCATAAAAGCTCTAGATGAGTCCTCCTCTACTTATGAGGCATGGTTGTGCAGAGACCAATTGGTTATGTCCTGGCTTCTTAATTCCATGGAAAAGAAAATTGCTGAAATCTTTAGCTTCTCTACTTCTTCTTATGATATGTGGAAAAACGTCAAGGAAACGTATGAAAACCAGAATAATGCAGCTCGTGTTTTTCAACTTAAGAGGGGTGTTTTAGGGCTCCAACAAGAAGGCAAGTCATTTGTCTAACATCTTGGTGAATTAAGGAATATGTAGAATGAATTAGATATGTATCGCCCTCATACTATTGATTCTACCATGCTGTTAAAGAGAGCTGAGGAAGACAAAATATTTCAACTCTTAGCTAGTCTTAGCTCTGACTATGAAGACATGCGTAGCATATCTTAATCAACATCAAGCTTCCCTCCTTTTCAAGCATTTGTGCCACGATTCAACGAGAGGAAACCCGTCGAAAGGTGATGAACATCGAAACAAAATATAATATGCTAGAAACAAGAGCATGTGTGTCCACTCATAAGATTTTTTATGAAAAAAAAAATGCAAGGGTAAGAGACCGGACTTGAAGTGTACATATTGTGATGTGACTGGTCACTCAAGGGAATGGTGTTGGCTGTTGCGTCCTGAACTGAAACCAAAGTTCTCAAAGGAGAGAAAGGGTCATTGGAAAAAACTCGCAGACTTTCACTCACAATGCTAACCAGGTTGTTGCTTCTACTGTTTTTAAACTGTAAACTGAGGGTCTGATGAATTTCACATCCAATCATGCAGCCTTGATCAATGAATTTGTTGTTTATCTTCAAAAATAGAAAATTGGAATGGTGATGGTGAACAAATGACAACTTCTGGACCCAAGAATCCTACTGCCCTACTTGATAAATTCGCAGGATTTGTTGCTGGACTGATGAAATATCATCCCATAACATTTCAGGTATTTTAGAGGCTTTCTCTACTGCTCTTGAAGTTAGCCTTGTACATAATTATTGGATAATAGACTCAGGTGCCACAGACCACATGACTAGTCAAAGGTCACATTTAAATGATTTTGAAAAATTATCCAAACCATCTCAAGTCTCAGTTGCTAATGGTAAAGGTCCTTCAGTTTTAGGGAAATGAAAAATCAAGTTGATTTCAAAAAATGTAGAGTCAGATGCTCTTTATGTTTCTTCCTTTCCTTGTCATCTCTTATATGTTGGAAGAATCACAAACTCCTTGAATTGCCTTGCCATTTTTTCACCTCATAATATCATTTTCCAGGACATTGTCACCAGGAAAAAGATTGGTGATGGTTTTTACCTGAATGGACTGTACTATCTATCAAAGGATCCTTAAATTTCCAAAAGCTTACAAGTTAGTTCCAGTCCTACACAAGATCAACATCTTTGGCATCAACGTTTAGCTCATCCTTTCAATCTAGTGTTGTCAAAGTTGTTTCTAGTTTTTTTGTAAAACCTGCATAGCTTGTGATATTTGTCACTTGTCGAAGTCTGCTAGGTTGCCTTTCTGCATTTCTATGTCTAAGTCTAGCAAGCTGTTTGAAATTGTACATTCAGACATTTGGGGTCCAGTTTTTGAATCTTTTGATGGATACAAATATTTTGTAACCTTTGTTGATGACTACTCAAGGATTACTTGGTTATACCTTTTAAAATTTAGGGGTGAATTGTTGAATGCGTTCCAGGATTTTCATCGACTACTTACCACACAATTTTTAACCACCATTCATACTTTAAGGTCGGATAATGGCACTGAGTATATGTCTAATAACATTTTACAATATTTGAGCATACATGGCATTATACACCAAACAAGTTGTGTTGGAACACTCCAACAAAATGGCATCGTAGAAAGAGAAAATCGAGACATGCTTGAGAAAACTAGAGCCCTAATGTTTCAAATGAACGTGCCCAAGAAGTTCTGGTCTCAATGTGTTCTTACTGCTACTTATCTTGTTAACCGACTGCCTAGTCGTGTGCTATATTTCAAATCTCCCTATGAAATGATGAAGGATAGAAAGATTGATCTGTCTCACCTAAAAGTCTTTGGATGAATAGTTTATGTTCATATTCAAGCGCCAAATCGTGATAAACTTGATCCTCGAGCTGTTAAATGTTTGTTTTTAGGGTACTCATCCACACAAAAGGGATACAAGTGCTACAATCCTATCACCAAGAAAGTTGTTGTATCACGTGATGTTAGATTTGATAAGGCAACACCTTCTTTCAGTAAATCTCTAGAAAATAGTGGTCAGGGGGAGCTTGTTCTTGATCTTTTTCCATTGCCTACTTCTAACATCAAACTTGACTATGCTGCTCCAACTCCTTATAATGATGATCAAGAAATCACAAACCCCGCTATCATTCCTGGAGATATTCATTCTGAGCCTTCTAGTTCAGTGTCACATTTGGACTCTTCAACGTCGCCTTTAATCCCAATCAGACGAAATCCTGCTCGTGATAGACATCCACCACCAAAGCTACATGATTATGTTACTTATCATGCACGGTATCCATTAACCAATTTACTTACATATAAAAGGGTTTCCTCTTCTCATGATGTTTTTCTGAGCCGAATCTCCAATGTCCAAGAACCCCGGAATTTTCAAGAGGCAAATCTATCCAGTGAATAGCGCAAGAAATGCAAGCTTTAGATGTAAATAAAACATGGAGTGTTGTTCCATTACCTCAAGGAAAAAGGGCTGTTGGGAATCGATGGATATATAAGACTAAGTTTTATTCAGATGGCTCAGTTGATAGGCACAAAGCTCGGTTAGTAGCTCGTGGATTTACACAAGCATTTGGTGTTGACTATAAGGAGACCTTTGCTCATGTGGCTAAAATGAATACTGTGAGGGTCGTACTATCTATTGTCGTTAACCATGCATGGCCTTTGTACCAAATGGACGTTAAAAACGTCTTCTTGCATGGAGATCTTGAAGAGGAAGTTTACATAAAGCTTCATCCAGGCCATCTTCAATCACGCGATCCGAGTTTGATTTGTAAGCTTCATAAATCAATTTATGGGTTAAAACAATCTCTTCGTGCGTGGTATGCCAAATTAAGCTTCGTTCTTGAAGCAGTTAGGTTCAAACGCAGCAATGCTGACTCCTCTCTTTTTGTTCGCATTGGATCAGTGGGCAAGATGGTTGTCCTTATTTATGCGGATGATCTTATTATTACTGGTGATAATGTTGATGAAATTAAGGCTCTCAAATGTTCTCTTAGACAAAAGTTTTCTATCAAAGATCTCGATTTTCTGAAATATTTCCTTGGCGTTGAAATGGTCACTTCTTCCAAATGTTTATTCCTCAACCAAAGGAAATAAACTCTCGATTTGCTCCAAGAAGCTAACATTGAGGACATCAAACCTGCTAGAACACCTCTTGATAGCAAACTAAACATGGATATGGGTGATGATCTTCTTGACAATGTAAGTTACTATCAATGTTTAGTAGGTAAACTCATTTACCTGACTATAACCAGACCAGATATTACATTTGCAGTCAGTCTAGTCATTCTCCAACTACTGCTCATCTTCAACTGGTTAATCGCATTCTACGGTATCTCAAAGGCTCTATTAGTCGAGACATTCTTATGAAAAACAACTCAAAACACACAGATTCTTGGCTACACATATGATGGTTGGGCCGGGAACTCTCTTGATTGCAAATCTACAACTGGTTTTTGGACCTTTGTTGGAGGCAACTTGGTTACATGGAAAAGCAAGAAACAAACCGTGATTGCTCGTTCCAGTGCAGAGGCTGAATATAGGGATATGGCTTCCACAGCATGTGAACTTATTTGACTCAAGGGTCTTCTCTCTGATTTAGGATTTCTCAATTCTCAACCAATGACTCTTGTATGTGACAATCAGGCTGCTATGCACATTGCTTCTAACCCCGCTTTTCATGAACGTACCAAACACATCGAGGTTGACTGCCACTACATTCGTGCTCAAGTTCAGTCCAAGGTTATTCAAACTCACTACACCCGCAGCCAAGATCAACTGGCAGATATTTTTACCAACGCTTTGCCATTCACTCATTTTCAACAACTGCTTTTCATGCTTGGCTCAATTAATCCCTTTGATCCAGCTTGAGGGAGAGTATTGGAAGTTACCTGCTTCTGGAGTCATGCTTATTGCAGCCAACCCAGCCTACAGTAATTCCAAGAGAGTGCTTTACTTTCCATGTTCCGCAAAGCTGCAGCTAGACTTCTTCTAGGAAGAGATTGAGTGGTTTGTACTAAATCTCTGTAGGCATTTCCTATTTTTTTTCTATATATCCTCGGTATATTTTCTCATAATACATAATACACACAGAGATTTCCACAGTTCGGTTGCTCTGCTGGAATCGAGTTTCAAATTCAACCCAAAGGTTATTGGGTGTTGCACACTATAAAAGGCTTCCGATGAGGGACTGATCAATGGAATGAAGATGCCACGACATTATCATATCGCAACATCGGTCCTAAAGGTTTGCAACGGTTGTGTCCATGGTTGGTCGTTTGATGGTGCCGAGAACAAAGCCAATTTTATTTTTGACATTCAAGTGTTATAGATCGACGCCAAGACAGATAGTTATCTCTATTGTGGAGGCATCAACAAGGAATTGGTTGTGTTGATCGAATGAGCGTATGAAGTAAGGAGAGGCATCTATGAGGGATTTTGCAACGTCAGGAATGGTGGCTAGATCAGCCATGGCAGGAGTACGACTTCTTTAACCTATTGCTCTGATACCATGTTAGATTTGGTATATGAATGAATTAATCTCATTAATTTGAACAAAGATACAAGTACAACAGTCTTTTATAATGCAAGGCTATGAGTCGTGTATGGTAGGAGGCACTAATCTTGGAAAGAAATTATAACAGCATAATTAACAATGAAAAGACATCTGTAAATGGTAATTTACTAAAATACAAATTCCACACCATTTACATAACAATGATCAAACAATGATGCAGCGACATAGAGCGACCAACAGAATCAGTTGTTCTGGTCCATTCCAGAATTATAAGTTCATTGAATCTAGCCCAAAATTGACCTTTGTTTCCCAAGAAAAAGTTTCCGAATTTGTTTTTCTAGCAAACGAGCGAGGATCTCAAGGCTGTGGCGCTTGGAATTTGTGTGCACGATGCCCACCTGATCACTGATTCACTTGCTATAAAATCAAGTTGATGAAGCTCACCAAGACCGATAGTGTTATTCCTTTTGTTCTGCATGCTTGAACTCTTTGAACCACTCGTTCCGACTGTCTGGTGAAATTCGTTTTGGGGCTCAACTTCACTTGACTTGTACTGAATTTGCTCTGCAGGATCTGGCAACACGAATAGCTGTCCTATACTTGAATCTGCATGGCCATAATAAATGCTTGTCAATCAAGTTTTTTTCAAAATAAATTGCAATGCTAATTAAAGAAACAACTGGAGTGAACTCTTCCTTTCACCTACACATCAAAGTTAGCACTCAGTTGTACATTAATTCATCGTTAAAGATCCCCAGAAGGAAAGGAAAATAAGCAGAAACATAAATATGTTCAAACCACCTCATGCGTCTCAGCCTATTTTTGGCTAGTGTTTATAAACACTCAAGCCTCTGCACTATAATGTTGCAGTTGAACCATCTCTATATAACCTAAGCTTTTAGACAAGATGGTTCCTATACATACACAACTTCCTTAAAGGGGAGTAAGGTTTTAAAGTTAGCACGTATGGAACTGTTAAGGAAATTCCCAAATGCCAAATTAGTGCATGAGCATCAACATCTTACCTATTATGGCATGTTTACCTGGAAGACCGAAGACTCAAGGCCATATAAAAAAATCAAAAGTTGACAAAAATTTTATTGTCTCCTGGTGCATCTAATAATTCACACCAAACACGAACTTAGTAAAAACTCAATAGGGTACACAAGAAATCAATTATGGACACCAGTCAAGTTTTTTCTCCCACCTTCCAATCTGTTTATTCATCCAAAGACTTGTACAGTACATTAACTTAGCAAGCAATAAGTTAATCATGCAGAATCACTTAATAGTAACTAATGCACTTCTTATGGTTTCCAAATTGTCGGTTCATTATGCAAACCCACCAAATTTACAAGTTCTAGTTAAACTATATTCTGCAGTGCAAAGTGTATCAATCATACACTACAGCTGCAGACCCTTAATTCAAACTCTACTGTATAAACTGAGCAATTAGCAGAAAAGGCGTACCTCCATCAATCAATGAACACTTGGCCCTGTAAATTAAAGAGTCGTTTCTTTGTTCTAGTGCCTGGCTAGGACTAAAAAAGGTAAAGCTGGGCATTGAGCGTATTGGGGATGAGAATTTAGGTTCTGTAGATTCACAGTAGCTACCAAAAGAAAAGCCTCCTGAAATTGAGGCAGGAGTACCCTGGCTGATAAGTGGAGAAGAGAATGACATCCTACATGTGAAGACGGGAGAATCTTCTTTGCCATTGACAGTTGCAGGTGATCCATCATTAAAACTACAATCCTGAGTTCTATCAATGTATGGGGTGGAAAAGGAATATCCACCTAATTCTATCAGGGGATGATTAGGATTATCTTGTATGTAAGGTTCTTGAGTTTCATCTGTATAATCCTTCGTCCAGGAGTGAGCTGCAAACAAAATGGGCCACATTACAACAAAATATTGGAAAGAACATCTTGACAAATCTGAACAACGTTTCCAGGTTTAGCCAAATCGGAATCGGAAAAACATGACCTGTATAATCGCTATAATCATGTCTGTAAGCTCTTCCTTCTTACAGAAACGTGATACTTGCCAAATTCAATTGAGGTTATTTAAAGAATAACTGCTATTCTCTTCAAAAGAAACCAACTTCAAAGACGTATTAGAGAAAAGGCATTGAGATTGAAACGAGGAAAATCCAATGATAAAGCTATTTTGGAATCACTGCTCAATTGATTTAGCAACTTCTGGATACTGGGTTCAACTTTTTATTAACCTAATTATTACCACATATTAAGCTACTTACAGAAAATATTGGAAACTCATACAACCCATGTTCACAATAATGAACTCGATTATGTTCAACATACCAAGAACTTGTTCAGCAGTTACCCTTTTTGAAGGATCAACACGCAACATTACAGAGATCAAGTCCTTGGCAGAAGCTGAAATAAGATCCCAAGGATCAGAAGGGAAATGCAGATCTGCAGCCCGAACAGCATCAAAGATCTTTGATTTGGTTTTCCCCCAAAAGGGAGGCATTCCACTAAGTAGAATGTAAAGAATAACTCCAGCACTCCAAACATCGGCTGCCTGGTTATAATCTCCAGCCAATACCTCAGGAGCTATATAAAATGGACTCCCTACAGTGCCGTGCAATGCCTGTCCTGTTGATATAAAGCTTCTCAATAAAGGATTTTAAATTTATCCCTGAAAGCTTAAATTACAGTTTACAAACCGAATGTTCGTTTGTACAATACAATTGGTGAATTGAATCCTCCCTTCTAATTGCAAGGCAATTATGCATGTTCTATTAGGGGGTTAAAAATGCTGGCGGTTACAGAACTTTTTGCGATATTTTTTACTGTTGGTCACTAAACTTAAATTTTCTCCAAGTTGATGAAGAAACTTAAACTTTGTTTCAAGTTGGTCACTGAATTTAAGCACTCTTTATATATATATATATATAATTTGATTTGATTTTCCGAAAACGTGGTTGTCTAGTTGACAAATAACTAGAATTTCACGTCACCTTATCCGTTACTCAAATAACAGCTATGGACGAAGGGATCAACTTGAAATAGAGTTAAAATGTAGTGATCAAATAGGACATAAACCAAGTAACATGAAAGTTCATTGACAACCAGTTTATATAACTTGCTAATGGAGATGAACTTGCTGAATTAAAAATTGAAAATAAGAAATGATAAAAGAAAAATAACATGCTTACCAGGTTTGATGTATGTTGCAAGACCAAAATCTGCCAATTTGATAGGAGAGGTGGAAGACTTTGAGACTAAGAGGATATTTTCTGGTTTCAAATCTCTGTGGATAATACCTTTATCATGACAATACATGACCACTTCCATTAATTGTCTAAAAATAACCCTTGCTTTGTGCTCGGAAAATTTCCCTAGCTTCTCAATTTGATGGAAAAGCTCTCCACCAGCACAAAGCTCCATCAGAAGGTGCACATAATCCTCCTCCTCGTATACTGCCTTTAGATCCACAACATTTTCGTGCCCCGATAACTTAGTCATGATTTCTATCTCAAGCTTCACACTACCAACATCATCTTGCGTGACCAATCTCTCTTTTGAAATAGATTTGCAAGCCAAAACTTCACCTGTCGACTTATCCGTGCAAGCCCTTATTATGCCAAATTTCCCCCATCCCAGTTGATCTCCAAGAACATACCGGTCCTTAAAATTCGCTATTTCATTCGAATTCAGAATTGTTTCATTTAAGCTCGAGTCTTTGTAACAGTTGCAGGGTCGTGTCGGAGTCCCCCCATTATTATCATCACAGATCGAATCCATAACACACCACAAACACTCCAATCAGAATTTCGGTTCAAAACTTCACTTGCATTACATTAAAATTTCAAACTCCCAAGATCCTTAACGTTCCCAAAAACAGCTGAATCTAAATTCAGATGCCTCCGTTCAACAAGCTTCTAAAGACACATTCATCAAACAACCCTCCAACCTCAGAAAGTATAATCAGCTTTCATATAAAACAGTTGAACACCAGTGAACAGTTCTTCGACACATAAATCCCCAAAAGTCTCAAACTTCGAAAAGATTCAGTCTTTCTCTAATTTTCTCATGCCTCCATACACCTGAGCCAAATTAAAAAGAACATAGTCTCAAATTTCATTCCGTCTAGATTTTTGGTGTTCAATAAAGACATGAAATGCTTCCATTTCGTTTTTTTTCCGAAGGGTTGGAGGAAAAGATCAAACTTCGAAGAAATTGAGATCAGCCCATTCTTCGAAATAAACTGATAGATCAAGATAAGAGCTAAGTACACAAAAAAACAAGGCAGCCCAAAACAAAGTTCAAACTCAGCATTAAAAGACAAGGATATTCAAATTTCATAAAAGTTTAAAAGTAATTCTTAATTCTATACAAAACAAATCATTTTCCAAAGAAGAATTAACCCCTAGAAGATAACAAAAACTAAGATTCAATCACAACCAAAATAGCCCAAAAAAGTCCACATCAAACAATTTTCTTACAAAGAAACGCATAACTTCGCCAAAATATCAGCCCACGTTTTCCAACTACACACATACCAAGATAGATTTATACATACATATACGTACATGTATATAGGTAGAGAGAGAGAAAGAGAGACGGCGGAGGAAATCCGTTATAGCAAAGGTATTCATAGTCGCGAGCAGTCACCCAATTTTATGAGGCATTTCAAAACCTTTTGTTTTCTGTAGAAACGGGGAACAGGTTAAAGCCTGTTTTTTTTTAATATTATTTTCTGCTTTTAAAACTCATAATGAACTCATTTCCCCTCGACAACTGACACGAGTTACCGGTTACGTGAAGGGTATATGTCTGAAAACAATGCTTCCCCTCTCCCACAAACAAATACATCTGACCAGACTTTCGGAATAAGTAAAAGTTACTTTTAATTAATTTTTATTTTATTTTCAAAATATACTTTTTCTTATATATTTTCAAATATACTTGAAGGTATGTTTAAGTCATATTATTTTGGAAAAATATATTTTGAAATAGTAGATTGATGAACAATGTGTGGTTGAAAAAGAAAGAAAAGTTATTGATGTGATGGAAAATATTATTTTATTTAAAAATGTGTGGTTCAAAATGAATAAAAGAATGAAAATGAAAATTTTAATATGTACCAAACAGGACTCATGAATAACTTGCTCTTGTCAAATTCAAATTAAAAAAAGTTACCTATTTTAAGTAACTCTCATTTTACTAGTAATCATTAAAACTTACTCATAAGTTGTATTGAATATTAATTATGTCAACTACTTAAACGGTTAGAGAGGGAGCACATATATCTGCTTATCTATTTAAGCCTCTGTTTGAGCCAACTTATTGTAGAATGAGAATGAAAAATATAATCGTTATTGGGGCCAATTTAAGAGATAGAAATTTTGAATTTAAATATTGATGTGATGGATAATGGTTATATTTTTTCATTTTAATGAGATAATAATGTAGATCAAACGGTGCCTAAATCTGATTTTCAACAATAACTCACATTTCCCCAACATTTAACTTAGAATTTTACTTTTTTTACATTCCATGGTTCACATGGAGTTTGACACTCCATGTGAATTTAAATGCAAATGATCGGGAAAGTGTGTGGTGTTTAAAGACTGTCTAATCATGCTCCGACATGTGTCACAATGTCAATGTTGATATACTTGTAGCATGATTCTTTAACTTAAGCATCTATTTGTTCCAACTTCTTTCTCTATTAATAGAAAAAATATGACTGTTTTTTTCAAAGTTGGTGGGTCCCAACAAGACACAAATGGTCAAAAATGGTAGGCAAGGCCACTGTTCCAACGGTTCTTTTTCGTCTACTAATGACCAACAAACAAAGGCTAAATTTATTTTCCTCAAAAATGTTATACGTACATGGAAAAGATGCAAACTCTTCATTAAAAGGTTAAGTCGAACTATTCAACTCTTTGTGCATGTTCACTCTAATCATAAATAATTTTGCTCAGATCACTTTTTATCCAAACATTTAATAAGTCACTTTTTACCGCTCGTTTCTATCTTTCTAAAGTGAAAGAGAAATAATAGTGAATCCCACAAAATATGTAAATAATATATGAGTAATCATTATGAATATGCGATTAAAATTAATGTTTGACTTTGATTAGATTTATAAATAGGGTCGTAAACATTGATACGTTCGATTTGTCTAATTTTAGGGTTTTCTTGCACATATCTTCTAGATACTTCCAATGTTCTACAAAATGAGGATAGACATGAAATTGGTTATGTAATTTTATCCTTATGATTGCAACATAAAATCTGCCTTTTAGTGTATGGAGGACGTGCCCAAGTGAAACTTTGCGTTGCCGCGTGTCGCATTGTGAGTGGGGGTTGAAGTGTATTTGTTTATATCGTCGTGGGAATTAATTTGTAGGCAAATACCAGCTGTATTTCATGTTCCACTTAGCTGTACAGTTTTACATGCAATTAGCTTTGGAATAATAAATTCCAAGTTGGCTCATATACATCAAAAACTACAAACTTGTTACATGTACATCGAATTTAACATCGAATTTGACATTATTATGATATGACAACTTTTTATACATTAATTTTAAAAACATTTTAAACAATTAATAGTACAAATTTTGGTACATCGCACAATTAATGTCAACCTTAACGTACACTTTGAATGTACAACTAAAATAACTGTAAAAACTATTTCAAATTATTTTGCTATCACTAATACTAAGGTTCCAAATGAAGATGGAACTCAGATAAATCAATTTAAATTTCCATGGAAATTTGCATCCTTTTGAAAACCCCTTTTAAGTCTTTTCGTCTAAAAAGTATTAGAGCATGTTTGGCAACAATTAAAATTGAAAATATAGTCGTTACTGGGTTCCACCCATCTAATAAAAGTCAACAATAATGAATAATTTTAATTTTAATCCGATTTTGATCTTTATCAAACAGGCTCTTAATAAGGATGTGCAAAATTAAAAAAAAATAAAAATAAGAAAAATAAAAATCATTTTAAAAGCATTAATAAGCACAATTTAACCTTGTATTAAACATTCCTTATTCAAAAATCATAATTATTATCAGTATCATACAAAAAAAAGTTATCTACTCAGTAGCATCTTCTGCCGTAGGAACTTCACATCCCCATAAAGAAGGCAATGCACCTACAAACGAAGTAAATTGTTTTGTTGTTGATTTTCTGAGATACAAAGGTGACAGCCTTTAAAAGAACTAGTGGGGTGAACGTGTGTTGCACGTTAATTTGTTAATATTAAAGTACATGTAAATTTTAGAGAAATTTATTTTGTAAATGTGAAAAATACGCGTAAGTTGGTTAAAAGGAAAAAAAAATATGTCTTATTTATAAAGAATAAAAGATTGACTTAAGAACTAAAAGAAATCAATGAACAAATAATTGATTACCACATAATAAGAAGCAATATATTAAGTTCAATAAGAAACACGACTAATACTAAGTTTATTGTTATTTACATGCTTGACATCCTCTTTGAATTTCTCCATTACAACCTTCATAAATGGCTTTGGCACGAAGCATGCTGTTAGACTTGTCGATGACAATCATCAAGATAGCTTTTAAGTACGACATAACCACGTCATAGTATTTCTAAAAGTGTTTCGATAAATACAGTTAAACAGACTCAATATACAAGCAAAGGAAAATAAAAATAACACAATAATTACATAATAGTGAACTAGAGGTGAATCGGCAATTGAAGCTAAAGCACTTATGGCACCCTCTTGCACCATTTATTTGGAATTCTGAAATTTATATAGCAGACGCAATTTATTGGAGAAACATGGTTGTGTGTTCTAACACATAGGCATAAACTTCCATGTATATTTGTACAAGTATATTTTATTTTCTTCCTCAATTGTACCTATAGAAGTAGAACTTATGTACAATTCCATAAGTAAGATGTCAAAGTTTCTGGGGTATAATTTTCACTGAAATTAAGCACAATTGAGGTTGCATGTGATTGCAAAACGGCAACTCAAAAACGATCCAAAGAAACCACATCTATGTAATTGTCACATCAACGACAACAATTCCAGTTATATTATACGGTTTTCATATCGATGAAAACAAACTTTCAAATTACATAGGACAATTACTTCTATTTCTTTGAACAAAATGATGCGCATACTTATAGTCTGGTCCATAGCCAAGCAGGGGCGGAGGCAGGGGGACCCGGACCCCCCCCCCATCCCCCACAATTTTTTGACAATTTTTTTTTTTGGTAGTAAAAGTAATTATCAGATATGTTCTCAAATATGGTTCTAAAAATGGACGATAACATTAGATGAGAATGATGACATTTGAAATTAAAAATTTCAACTCA
>CAIGRQ010310548.1:0-11052 GCA_903798375.1 Fraxinus sp. D2006-0159
TCCCTGCTTTAAAAAAAAAAAAAAATGGGGCTCAAAGAGGGGCACCAAACCAAGAAAAAGAACACACGTATCCTTACCCAACATGGACAACTGATTAATTTCTTAAATATAAGGTATGTTTGAGCTATATTATTTTGAAAGAATGTATTCTGTAATAGTAAATTGATGAAGAACGTGTAACTGAAAAATAAGGAAAAGTTATTAATGTGATAAATAAAATTATTTTATTGAAAAATATGTGGTTGAAAATGAATAGAATAATGAAAATGAAAATTCTAATGTGTACCAAACATGAACATATTTAATTTAAATGCTTGGGGTTCGTTCTTGGCCCCTGTTTGACAAACATTACATAGGTAAAATGAAATTTTGAATAATAATTTTTTTAAAAGAATAATTAAAAAATAAGAAAAAGTTTTGAATTTATATGTATACTAATATTTTATTGCGTTAATGTGATTGAAAATAAATATGTAAAAAATGAAAATTGAAATAATAATGGTCAAACGAGACTTAGTTGACTTGGAAAAATAGGAAGACTTCTCCTTACCCGTAAAATGAGAATGCACGATGCAGGACACGCTCAAAATCTCAATAAATCTTCCGTTGGACAATGAAACCAATTATTTCACTTGGGAAACTGTAATGACAAAAAATTGACCATAATGCAGAATCAAACAATGAATCTAAAGGAGGAAAAAAAAATACTCATTTGTTTCCACTTTTCTTTCATATATTTCAAAAGTCCATCCCCATTTTCAACTAAATATTAGAATTTTGCCAGAACTTTCAACGGGACATTTATTATGATTTGACAACAGAACTTTCAAATTAAAATCGAATTTTTAATAAAATTTGATAGAATATGAGATTTAAAAGCTATGGTAATTTTTTTAGTCGAACCAAACAGGGGCAAGCAAAAGAAAATAACGAAAGATGAAATTCGAACACCTTATGCCAGAAACAAATACACAACTTTTGCCATTGAGTTTTTGGTTCAACGACTAAATTAGAAAGCAGCAGCAGAAGAAAAACAGTAAAACCTTCAAAACATATCCAGTTTATATAGGGAAATGTTGTACAAGCCCAGACACGCAATAAAATTATATGATTAATATGTTCCATCAGAATTTGAAATGTTTAATTATTTTTATTATTTTTATTTTTTTATTTTTTATTTCTCTGATGTTGAATATCCAGCAGCAGTTACGTTTAGCAATCTCAAGACAGTGTGACGTTCTTTTTGAGCTCTGCATACAAAAAATCCAGTAATCTAAATTAAGAGGTGAAATTTCAGCTCAAAATCAACAACCAGGACAAAATAACATGCCTTCGTGTGCTTTTTAAGAATAAACATTCGTTTGACCAAGCATTTTAGACTGCATACCTTCAGATGGAGGTTCATCCTGAGCTTTTTTGTTGCTGCAAAAAGTATGGTAATAATCACATACATAGTAATAACTAATAATTATTACTACTATTATTATTATAAATGCTTGAACTTTTGTATGATGAAGAAGAGAAACATGCAGAGACAGCGTTACCAATACGTTGTTATTCGAAGTGGTACTTTTACAAGAATTTATGAGCAAATTTTATGTATCCACTGTACAATATTTTACCACTTCATTTTGTTTGCAATCAATAAAATTATAACAGGTCACACTTCAGGTGACTCTCATGCGAGTTGTACTGTACATTGGTTCATGCCAATATCAAAAAGTTTTTCATACAATCAGGTATTGAAAGAGCCTTTGAACATGCCAGGGAGAGGTAGCAGGCATTTTTAGTGATGACAGAGATGGTGAAGCCAAATATGAATAAGAAGAAACTAAGGTCAATTTATTGTCTAATTTGGGCACTGCAGCATAAGTAGCAAACAATCAATCGTAATCAACTTTTTTCCTCAAGTGGCGGTAAGCTTGTGCTATTTTGAGTTCATTGTAATTTTTGGTTGAAATACATTGATACGAGTTAAAAAGAATTTATGGCTCAACTAAGTCCTTGGTATGCTTGGGCATTTACAAAAATTATCTGGTTACACCGCTTTGTTACAGCCTAGCAAACATAAAAACAGAGTCAGCCTAGGGATCCGGATTCCATCTCAACTCCTTCATTCTTGGAATAGGCCATCACATTTGTATTTCTACACCATACTTGCAACTAAAAGTTCCAAGCTTTCCTGCCCAAATCAAGTCCCTTTGCTTCTATGATTAGACACAATTTGAGCAGTAAGCTTTGTAATTAGGTTCCGAATGAATTTTAACCATCTTGTTCGTTATCAACCAACAGGAAAAAGATGTTCAGCAAAAAGGTGGCAACAAGGGTAGAGCGTAAAGTTTGTACCTGTCTTTGGAAGGTTCATCCTGTGGTCTCATGGCGGGAAAGAGTAAAACTTCCTGTTCACCAAATTATAATTGATGTTTAGAATGGATTATTTCAAATCAAAATGTGAATTACGCAAGACATAGAAAAGATCCCTCGAACTGTCTTTATAAGAGATACAAAAGCAGGAATGCAAGTATATCAAAGAGATACAAACATGTAATTAAAACAACCAAACCATCAGAGACCAAAGTGGTCACACACATTTAAGGTCACTAACCTTTATGTTCTGCGAATCCGTCATCAACATTGCAATTCGATCAATACCAAATCCCCAACCAGCAGTTGGAGGCAATCCATATTCAAGAGCTGTACAGAATGTTTCATCCAGGGCCATTGCTTCATCATCACCCAACTGTCTGTCCTGAATTCATCATGAAAAATATCAGTAGAGTTCGACAAGAAACTAAATTTGGAAAACCATTCATTGTTACAGAGTTTAGATAAATATGAAAACAAAGCCATTATGATGCATTTTTCATCATGAATACCTTGAGTTGGTCAGCAAAACGCTGGCGTTGCACCACAGGATCATTCAATTCAGTGTATGCATTGCAAAACTGCCAAGTTGTGCATATAAATGCAAGAAAGGATGCGTCAGTACAAATATTAGGGAGGAAGAGAAGATACAGTAGAATATGTTGTGCCATCGAAAACCTCATGCTTGTTGATGAACAACTCAAACCGTTCAGTTAGGCCTGGTTTTGATCTATGCCACTTTGCCAAGGGAGACATTATCTCTGGATGGTTGATAATAAAAGTAGGGTTTATACACGTCTCCTCGAGAAAGTGCCCTACAAGCTATATAGCAAAACAGTGAGTAGATGATAGAGAGCAGATTAATTAATGCCATGCAATTGGTTAGCATGCCATTGTCAATTTGCCATATATAGTCCTATGAAGTTCCTATGAAGTCTGCCAAAGTCAGCTCAGAGTCCATATTACACTCATGGTAAAGCTTTGAACTTACAAGTTTTTTTTTAGTTTACAAGACCTGGAAAAATTCGATGATACCACGCAAACTACCAGAATTTTTTGGATAGTCTTAACTTTGGCCAAGACTCCAGTTATGTTTGTTGGGGATTCTAGGGAGGTTGATATTCCTTTTAGCAGTCAAAGAAGTCTCATATTAGGAAAGTTAATCTAGTTAGATTAATAAAATATCTGAAGTTTGATTAGAGGAAAATAGTGTAACATTTTTTGAAGCCTTTTTTGGATTCCAAGCCGACGTGTGCATGCTAGGTGAAACCTAGAGTTTCTCCTCATTTTTCCTGAGTGTTAGCTATAAAAAATAATAGCAAGCCTTTCGTATTGTTCCTTTTGATTATTAACATCACAGAATTTTAAGCTCGACCATTTTCTTCAAAAAATACACTCTGGAAACTATCACAGATTACATGATGAGTGTTCTAAGTACAATTCAGATTAACACGGAACATAGCCATTTGGTCTACAGTCCACCATTCCTTGCTCCCCACCCCCCACCCCCTTAATCCTCTATTTCAAACCTTCAAATCCAGTACCCCTGTACCCAGCTGTCAAAAGCTATATCTATAATCAAACTAAGCCCCTGTTTGACCTCCATTTCATCAAACTTTTATCAAAGTCTACTAAAAATCTAATTTTTATCAAAACCAAACAGGGGCTAAATCACCCTACTGAAGCTACCCCATGTACTTCAATTAAAAAGTTCACAAACAGATAATGTTACATAAACATCGGAACACGAACAAGTGTAGGAATCCTGAAATATCATAGAACAATATATTGTAGGAAATCAATGCAGTCTATCAACTAAAAGACATTCAATAAAATCATAATAGAATGCAGCATCCAACAAAACCTATAAATCTGCAGAACAGCATCATGATAATCTGAAGTCCAAAATCATATATATTTACAAGTACACAATAAAATTGGTCTCGACCTGCCATTTGGATCTATCTAACAAAAACCACAAATGAAAATCAAGCACAACAAACGAACAACAACTTCAGGCTCCAACTTGTGGTTTAAAAAATCTGCCATTGGGATCCATGGTAGTCTTATACAGGGATTGCATTGCAGTCTTAGATCATGGGTGTTTGCATAAATACTAAAAAAGGTTAACAAAAATGAACCATTAGCCAATGGGCTGCATATGCATACCACATCACATTTAACAATCAGACTAGATGACAGATTTCACATAATAGTGAACAGATAAAACTTACTTTGTCCAACAATCTAGCTGTTGTTTGAGGAGGAGGGCATTTTATATCGAACTTCGCACATGCACCCGCCAGATATTTATTAGTTTCCTCACTGGAGAGATCTTTAGGTATGCTTAGATTTGCCATCTTCTCCAACTCCTCTATCATATCAATTCGCCTGCAGAAGTTTAAAAGTCTCTTAGATGACATAATCAATCAAACACAGAGGTAACACAAAAGGAATGGAGTCCATGTACCTGAATGGAGGCATGAAATCAATCTCAATGGGGTCACTATCTGAACCCTTGGCGTGGAATTTAATTTTATAGCCACCTGTAAGTTCCTTGACCATCCCTGTCAACATAAAATTATGTTAAGAAATTTCCAGACAAAAACAATCTTTCTGGATTAGCATTATCAGAATGACTCAAATTTGCACCCAGACCAGTAACCTACCACTGAGCATTTCTTCAGTTAGATCCATCAGATCATTGTAATCAGCGAAAGCCATATAAAACTCGCATGTTGTAAACTCAGGATTGTGTGTTAAGTCAATTCCCTCGTTCCTAAACTGTTTCCCAATTTCATACACCCTCTCAAGCCCACCAACAACCAGCTCCTTGAGATAAAGCTCAGGAGCAATGCGCATGTAAAGCTTCATATTGAGGTCATTGTGATGGGTCACAAATGGCCGGGCTACAGCGCCACCAGCGATCATGTTCATCATGGGTGTTTCAACCTTGCAGAGAGGATGTCAATAAATCAGAACAAGAAGAAAACTGAACCCAAGCTAACAAATGAGCAAGTGACGTCAAATTATTTAAGCCTACTAACTAAAATACAGGAGTCACAAATTACCTCCAAAAATTCACGGTGGTCAAGAAAATTTCTGATGTAAGAAATAATTTTTGCCCTGGTCTTGAATATTTCCCGAATTTCCATATTCAGCATCAAATCCAAGTAACGTTGTCTGTATCGTGTTTCCTAGGATAAAAAAATTACAATATGACATCCTTTAAAAGACATACAAGCAACACTAAAGCATGGTAAAGACAAGGAGAAAAAGTTGGGAGATTTTCTGTTCTCTTTTTTCGTTTTTGTGTGTGGGGGCGAGGATTATGTTAAAGTCATTACAGGAGGGTCATATATTACCTGATCCTTCAATATATAAGCCTCAAGATTCCTGCCACTTCCTGGAGCCCAATCATCAGTTTTCTGTACAGATTATTGACATTATAATTAAATGTCAATAAGAAAGCAAAGCAAAACAGCATGCATCTGTTCCACTAAACAAAAAGCAGAATTACCTTGGCACCGTCCGACCCAGGACCAATTTTTTGCCGGGGCATCATGTGCAGACAGTGGGACAGTACTATAAATGTTTTTGGAAAAATACTCAGCTCTCCCCTCTTACTTTTTCCTATGAAACGAAAAAAGGGCAAAAGATGTTGAAAAAGCATGTCAAGAAACAAAAAAACTAAAATTTAAAAGTGAGGTTCATCATAGCACTTAATGTAAGACACTCGTAAAATTGAACATACAAATATGTAAACCCAAAAGAAAGAACACGGCCAATACTATCAAACAAATGATACAAACGCGTATATTGTTGGGGAAAATATTGGAGAATCAAAGTAGATCAATCAAATCAAAACCAAAGACCCGTGTTCACACGGTTTCCTTAAATCGAATTCGCCGCCTCGTCGGGGTGCACGAGGTTTTGATCGGTGTTCGATTCCTAGGATACAATTGGTTATCGGTCCACGTTGCACTACGTTACCACTGCACTACGTTAATTGCCTACGAACTAGTTGTGTCTATCTCTCAAAGAATGTTACCAAAGGAAGAAAAGGAATAAAGATAGAGGTTGCCGGAAATGAAGGAGGAGGAAACTGATTTCTTTTTCGTTTGTTGTGTTTGCTCTGTTCTGTCAATCGAGAGCTCTCCTATTTATAGCCATAGAGGAAGAGCGTGGACATTAATGCAATTGACATTGAAGATGAAGAGGAACGGCTGAAAATGAAATCTTGAAACTGTTTTCCTTAAATTCTGAAAACTGATGAAATTGATTTTCATTCAAATGAAACTGATTTTCATTCAATATGAAATTACGTTCCAACATATATATGGATGTACGTATATCACAAACCCATAACACTAACATTACAGCGAAATACCCCAATTTAACAAAAAGGTCAGGTTAAGTCTTGTACAACAAAAGAAGCAAACCAATAAAACTCTTGGGTTTTTCTTCTAGGAATCAATGCAAAATGTACCATCTGACTATGATTAATAAGTGGCCACACATCGAACAAGCTGAACAATTGAAAACCTTTCGAGCAGGATTCAGTAGAAAGTGATGAGACTTCAGCAAGACTTGATTAAAAATATAATAAGTTTGAGCTTGAGCTTGAGCACGAGTCCAATTCAAGATAGAAAGACTCACAAACCTGGAAACCCAATAATCCCAACAATATCACCTCGCTTCACAGAAGAATGAAATTTAGTAAATTCTTCTTCATCCAAATCCGATTTCCTGGTCAAACATCATTGATTACGTTTGTTAATGGTAGAAGAAGGTTAATAAATTGTCATACACTGAACCCAGAAAAGAATGAGACGGAATTGTCAAGGATGTCTCATAAATAGGATTAAATCATATGGTATTCCATCCAACTCTTTACAAGGCAAAATATTAACGGAATAGTTTTATATGTAGTTTTTGTACTAAAGGGCAAAAAACTATTTCACATATCCACATATGTTATGACATAAACTTGGATTTCAGCCCCTATAATAAAAGATACTGGCAAAGAAAATGAGAGTAAACATGCTGTATATTGAAGTTGAGATAAAATAAAACACATAAGTTACAAATTCATATATGGTAACATCATTCAATAAATCAGAAGCTTGTCCAATTGCAAACATGAGTCGGCCAGAGTGAGCTTGCTCTTCAGCCCATTTCTAATGATCAGTACCATTCATGACCACAATTAAGCTTTCTGCACTAAATACCTTATATATGTAACAGGGACATAGGACACTTCGCGTATTCAGTAGGAAAAATAATTTTAATGGTTTCAAAACATAATGAAACCATGAAGCCCTAATGATTAACCACAAAATGAACCTTTAATTTTAAAATACGTAAAGAAATGATTTGCGGTCATAACATCATAGGGTTGAAGTTTAGCGAAGAGGTCCATTGCAACCAGAACTTGCAACTTGGAAAAAGAAAAGGAAGAAATGTATGTAATTACCTTGCATCAGCCATAACTTGAACTTTAGCACCACCACCATGTAGATCATAAAAGAATAGCTTTGCAGATGACGAGCGCTTGTTCATAAGCCGCCCTTCCAAAAAGAAACATCGACATCATTAACTAATGGAATCAGTGAGTGTATAAAGCAGAGCATAAGTCTACATTTGTAGTCTCTAGTACCAGCCAGTCTTTCTTCATCGTCCTCAAGATGATCCCCACTATTTAAACTTTCATATTTCCTCACATAGTCAGGAATGGTCAGTGAAGTTGCAAATTTGTGAGGATAAGGATTGTTCCCAGCTTCCTTCTGAGCTGCGAGCGCTCTCAGCCTATTTTCATAATATTGCTACAGGCAGAATAATCCAGTGAGTGATAAGAACCAAGAAACTCTTCTTAATAAGAACACGAAACTCTCCATGTCCCCACCCCCAAGACACACAAATCCTAAAAAACAAGAATTACGTAACCCTGAGAGGTTGCTCAATTGGACAAGCATTGGGTTTGCTCCTCAATGGTCACCAGTTCGAGTCCTCTCAGAGCCAGTGAGGTGAGTATCCGACTGTAAATTTCAGGGACCAGTGGAATTAGTCGAGGTGCACGTAAGTTGGCCTGAACATCCACGATTATTAAAAAAAAAAAAAACAAAAACAAGAATTACGAAAGACAAAAGAGACGGGAGAAATACAGTTGGATCCATGCCTTCATCTTCTGCAGTGGAGGATTTCTGTTGCCTTGCCCTGGCAGAGGCCTGTAATTTTTGCCACCATCATTATAACATACCATGGTGGAATAAACATAAAGGACGATATACCAAAAATTATATTGAGTTAAAGATAAAATCAAATCCAAACTACTACAAGTGTCTATACTCCCTAATCTAGATCACATAGGAGACACCTCGTGAACTTGTAAGAAGATACTACAGGCTACAACACATATTTTCAGTAATATATAACACATTTATGTACATCCATCAGCATCTTCGTACATATCAAACAAACATATTCTCCTTACATTAGAGATATATGGGTAAAATGTGTCACGAATGAGTCTGACACAAAGGAAGAAACATACATAAATAAGTGAGAAGAAAGTCCAACTCAGTTCAAAAGATTTCATGATTCGTTTTTTATTATTTTTGTGGGTTTATTTTCAACATTTTTCGAAACTTTCACAGGTTCTTTTTTTATTTCCTTGGGTATAGAAGGATAATACATACAAAATTTGGAAACACGTTTGCATAACATTCACATAATAAGTATGTCAACTGTGTGTCATTAGACGTATAACTGTGCTTCATTCTTAATATGACTCATGTTTTAGAAGAGCTTCAATACCCTAATAGGAAACGAAGACTCCGTTCACTTGAGTGTATGCTTACACTGATTAATGAATTCTGTCCCATTCTCCATAAAATACAATTTCAATTTGAATGCAGTTTTTGAAACGTTCAGCACCAAAAATTCCGGCTTCCTTGAGAGTAGGACCTGGCAAGAGAAATGCTTTTTCTACTCTTTGCTTAGTCAATCTACTTGATTGAGGTGTCTCCCATCATTTACTTGTTCCTCAAATTTACAAAATGATACGAAGACTCTTATGTTATGCATAGCACCAATCATCCTATGAGGACGTATTATTTTTCTAACTCTGGTAACCACTAGAAATAAAATAAAAATTTGAGAAATGACAATTATACGAGCTAACAGGTCATATCACAACATAGAGTCCAATTCTAAGGTTACATTCCAATTCTTTCTTCACATCTTGGCCCTTACGCACTGAAGGTGAACACGTAGTCATCGACACATGGAACTTTGCAAGTTCTACAGGTTGACTTTTGAGAGTACTGGAGGTCAACATAAGGGAAGAGAATTGGCAACAGTTTTTTCTTTGTAGGCTAAGTGGAGGGAAACAAAGGCATTTTTTTCTTTGTCTGTGCATATATTGATTCCAATCATTTTCCCTCACAAAAAATGGAACCTAAACCCTGAAAATGTCTTAAATCTAAAAATAGTCTGTTTGAACACAATCACTGTTCCAACAGCCTCTTAATGCCGTAATTCTATAATTCACTCTATTCAGAAATTCGCACATTGCTTTCACACAAAAACAAAAGGATATATGCATAAAAAAACTAATAATAATAATAAATACACATGCTCAACACACGGCTTAATTACATAAAAAATTATTGCTTATTATAACTCCAAACCCAAAAATCTAAAAGAGCGGGCAAGATTTTCTTTTTAAAATCACAGAAATGAACAATTTAATTACTTCGAGGCGACGTTTAAAAAAATGATATTGAGAAAATTCACCCTGAGATATAAATTATAAATAAGTAGAGAAATACACAAATGAATGAAAACATTATAGATACATTCACGGAAATAGAAAGAGAGTAAGAGCATACCATTTTGGAATTGATGTTTGGGGAAAGTTTGATTATTATTACAGATGAAAAGCGTAGATGCCGAAGGCTACTTGAAGACCAAGTTCTGCGTGTAAAACCCCAGGGTTTTTTTAAGTTTTACGCTACCTTAACATTGTAAGGCCATGGTCCGTTAGGTTGGGATGGACTTGGGCTTAGGCTTGGGCTTGATAATGGGCTTGAGCATGGCCCCCTTTTAAGTTGATGAGTTCCGTGGGTGATCAATCTCAAGTCTGTACAAAAGAGAAAAACTTTGCATTCAAAAAGAAAAAAAGTGGAAATTACAAGCACCTAGATTTAAATATTCAACTTCAAAAATCAAGTCATAGATTTTTTTTTTTAAATCAGGTTATAATTTAAAAATATATATAATTATATATCAATCCCTCAACTAATTCTTGTTAATGGATCGTGTGAAATACTTATTTTAGGACATAGATTTTGTGGAATTTGTCTTCACCCAATTACGAGTAAAAAGTTTCATTAGTCACTAAACTTTACCTATTGTCACCTTATAGTCACTGAACTTCATTCTTCTTCTCACCGGTCACTGAACTTACAGTCGAACCCCTCCATCCACCATCCACCATCTCTGCCGTTTGAGACGGTCTGACGTGGCTTGACGGCCGTCGACCTGGCAGTCGACGGCGCGAGTAACGTCCATGTTGGATGCGTTTTCATCCTCAAAAACACGGCAATTCAGTCAACCAAATTGAAATCCCTAACACCATCATTTCTCCCCAATTCGAACAAGAACCCATTGCCCTCAACACCTTCC
>CAIGRQ010310571.1:0-11928 GCA_903798375.1 Fraxinus sp. D2006-0159
AAGTAAAATACACGAAATTGGACTGGCGGGTGAGTGAGAGTGATAAGATCGCACAGTAATCGATGTCAACTCCAATTCCGAATCGTCTACTTTTCATCGACGGCGAATGGAGGGAGCCCATCAGAAAAAATCGCATTCCTATCATCAATCCAGCCACTGAAGAGATCATCGGTCAATCTCAACCCTTCTCTTAAATATTTCTGTTTGAAATCTTATTTTTTGCCGTTTCATTACTTTTGTTTACTTTCTGCTTGAAGCCAAGTGTTTGGTGCGTTAAGTTTATTTGATAACCAATTTCTTAATATTAGATTAAATTGAATACATTCACGATGGGAAAAAAATTTGAAAAGGAAGGTGACCGAAATATACTATTTGTTTTAACTTAATTGCGACGGACTTTATGAGTAACGTAGTTATAGAATTTATTGCAATCTGGTTTTTCGGATAAACTTGGGGAAGTGGTTTGTTGTTTGTTGTTTTTTTCTGTTTTTCGTTGAGATTGATGAAGTAGAATACGAGAAACAATTGATTTAGTGAGTATCAACTATCAAGTGTGTCACGAATCTGATAAATGTTTTTTACTTTTTTATTTTATTTTATGTGTTTTCAGGGAATATTCCAGCAGCAACAGCGGAAGATGTGGATATTGCAGTGGAAGCTGCCCGTATAGCACTTTCCCGAAATGGAGGCAAAGATTGGGCTTCAGCTACGGGGGCACATCGAGCCAAGTATTTACGCGCCATTGCTGCGAAGGTCTATATTTGATTGGTTTCTTGGGGTCTTTTATTAGTGCTGTTTCAGACTTCTCCTTATTAATATGCATCAAGATCTTGATCTTTTATGTCCAATTATATTTTGTTAAATTAATAGTGATAGGTTTTGCTTATACGTGCTTAAAAATCTTTAGTACTAATCATTGCATGTCTACAAGTCCAGCTTGAACACTTCCATGCGCACATGACTAACAGCAGTTGATGCAGAAGGGTATTCATATTATTTTCACTTTCTGGAAGAACTGAAAATTAGTGGCTGGTGGTGACATCTACAGTTAGTATTGGTGCTTGTTTTCTTCAAACTTGAAAAAGATTTTAATTCTAGTTAGCTAAAATTTTTACAAGTGAATTTCTGGAAATGAAAGGCAAAAGCTTTTTTCGTTTGGCTAGTTAAAACAAACTGGTAACCTATAAACCATTTTGTAGGGGTACTCATTTTTGGTAATAATGGACAATGTATTTTAAGTAAAAGGCGGGCTTATAGCAGTGTTTGTAGCAATATGTAAATTATTTTATGGTGTTGATTAGCTACAACCCTAACTCAGCTAGCTAGAGTAATATTTACATCGTGTGATCTTTCTTCTATTTTACAATCATTATCACTTTTTCAGCCGGAAATTATTGTTAATTTACATCCTTTATTATATTTTAAAGACAGACAATGAACTTCTGTTTTTATCATTCGATGTACGTTCATTGAATTGTTATCATTCAGTGAAGTATAATTATAAACACTTAAATGTTAACTCTTGTTACATATTGTTTAGTGAGTACGATTGAGATTTATTATTTTCTGCATGTACTTCGTCCAGATACACGGCCATGGATGTTTCTATCCATAAATGCATCAATAAAATTTACCTTTCTTATTCATTATTAAGTGTGATGGATATATAAGTTTATTTGCTTGGTTTAGATGTCTGGCTGCTTACTCTTTCCAATAATATGTAGATTACAGAAAGGAAATCAGAATTAGCAATACTTGAAGCAATCGATTCTGGGAAACCATTGGAAGAAGCAGTTTGGGATATAGTATGTTTTAAATACCTGAAGAAACATTTTTCTGATTCTCTATATCATACATGGATTTTATGCTTATTCATGTCATCCAGGATGATGTTTCCGGATGTTTTGAATATCATGCTGAGCTTGCTGAGTCTTTGGATTCAAAGCAAAAGACTCCAATTTCTCTTCCAATGGAGGCATTTAAGTGTCATGTTTTGAGAGAACCCCTTGGGGTTATTGGATTGATTACCCCATGGTGAGTGCTGCTTCTTTAGTTGATTCTTATAATTTTATTCTTATTACAGAAATAATAAAGGAATATATGTTCCTCTTTCTGCAAAAAACTTATTTGTCACGCATACGTGCCATAATGACAAAATTTCCGCATTATGCTCTTTTGTCATCTATTTAGTTTGCTGATTGTGTGAAATAGTTTTTGGCTTTTCTATTCCGCAAGTATTATGACTTGGTCACTCTCAACCATAATTTGGAAATATTTTCTTGTTTAATTAAGAGTTTTTTGGAACTTTATAGCAATAAATTAGGCTGCAAATTACTGGCATAACTTCAAAAGATGGTATTTGATTTTCTCTACATATATTAAATTTTTAATACTTCTTTATGGGCTGAGCTTAAATAAGCGAGTCAATCTAGTTTAGACAATGAACGGTAGGAAAGCATACCATCAGATGATCTTGTGTGCTATATTTGGAAAGAAGACTTCTATCATATGAGTTGGAACATATTATCATCTATGGGTACATTGGACAACATAGTTTGCAGGGTGGGAAATCCCAAGAGATATATACTAAAGCAGATCTCTCTTCCGACTTTATCTCGAAAATGAAGGAAAGAATTCGGGTTCTCTATCTGCTCTCCTCCTTTGGTTTGGCAACCAGTTCTTATATTGTATATTGACTTGGCTTTGCTTACTTTCCCCATCATGTTCACTTTCTATCTGAGAAATTGACATGGGATGACAACAAGAACATAAAATTCAGCAATGTGCTAATGCTGTTTTCTCTGTTCTCTAAGTACACACTGTAAGAAAATGAAAGGAAAGAAAATAGACTGTTAATGTGGCAACTTGAAGCTGCTCTCTAATAATTCACCTGTGCTTTGTGTTAGACTTTATCTTTAAGTGTGTTGGAGCAATGTATATTCGTTAGAAGAATAGTCATTGAAACTACTGTTGAGTTTTGTTGAAATAGATTGCACCTGATGCATCATACCATGAAGGTTAGGTCTTATTGGCATGGATTCAATCTCATGAACTAATAAATGAGTTTGTCATGTATAGCACTTTCTAAAATTATTGGGAAATGAGTTTCTTCACCATGGTAATTATGTTTGTTAGTCGTGTCGATGGTTGAATACGACGAGTTTTACACAGATCATCTATCCTGAATTAACTGGCAGCATGGGTAATGGTTGACAGAGAAATTTTGTTTTTCATTCTGTAGGAATTACCCTCTATTAATGGCCACTTGGAAAGTAGCCCCTGCCTTGGCTGCTGGTTGTACTGCAGTACTTAAGCCATCAGAATTAGCATCAATGTAACTCTTTTTTATTAATATTAATTTTCTTGGACCAGTTGTTAGTGTCTTCAGCTGTACAATTACACCTGCAATTTCTACTGCAGTACTTGTTTGGAGTTAGGTGAAGTGTGTAAAGAGGTAGGCCTTCCACCTGGCGTTCTCAATATTCTGACAGGACTGGGGCCAGAAGCTGGTGCTTCTTTGGCATCTCATCCTCATGTTGACAAGGTGAAGTTTTCCAACTTTTAAGGCTGTGTATGGTTTGGGTTGGGTTATAAACTAGTATGAGGTGACAATGATTGTGTAATTGATCAACAGATAGCATTTACAGGGAGTAGTGCTACAGGTACCAAAATTATGACTGCTGCAGCTCAACTTATCAAGGTATGGTTGAGAATGGAGGCAGAGTCTAGGTGCATGTGATTCTTATCAACTATACAAATTTATACTAAAACTATTTCACTTTTATGTTGCTTGCAGCCAGTTACACTTGAACTTGGTGGAAAAAGCCCGATTGTTGTGTTTGAGGATGTTGATCTTGATAAAGGTTTGAGCCATTTGAATTATGAAATTATAACCCTAGTTTGCTATTTTCATGGTTTGAAGAAACTGGACTAAAAAAAAAAAAAAGTGGAAGTGGAAGTTGGGATTACACCATGCCTGTGAATAGAACTTCTGATAAAGACTACTCTTTAAAGAGATCATAAATTGCTAATCTACATTTTCTGTGTGAATATTGGAAGATGCTCTGATTCTTGGATTTACTGAGTATATTTTTCACGTTTACCATTCAAAACAGCTGCTGAGTGGTCTCTGTTTGGCTGTTTTTGGACAAATGGTCAGATTTGCAGTGCCACTTCTCGACTTCTTGTGCATGTGAGTATGAAGGCCATGAATATTGCATCTTTGACGTTGTTATTCAGATATCACCCATATTTTAAAGCCTCTCACTCTCTTTTGACCATAAGCTACTCATCATTATCCACATAAGTCCCTGTTAATGTCTTCGTAGCAGTTCTTTTGTTCATTGTACATATTTTCAGGTGTAGTATTTAAGGGCCTTTGGCAGGGTTTTGAAAAGTTAAAAGCTGCTTTTAAGTCTAAGAAGATGCTTATGAACTTGTATGGATAATTTTTCTTAAAGTGTTTTACATAGGTAGAAGTGCTTCTAGAGGAAGTTGGCCCAAGGTGATTCTTAGGAAGTTTTTCTACAAAAAGCAGAAGCAAAAGCATTGCCATACAGGGTGATCACACTGTAAATTCTCCAAACAGCCAAATAAAAAAAGAACAAAGAACTAGATATAAAAATTTCAAGAAAATAAGAAAAAGGTCAAATGAGAAGGAAACTGGTGACATGTAAACAGTGGGTTCTTGGATTAAGTTTATGTCATATGATTTCATGGGTGGTTGCATCATCTCGTGGAGCTCTTCCGGCAGGTGGGGCAGGCCTACCCAGATTGATGGGGCTGAATCCAGCTTAAGCTGGGCTTGGTGCCTCAAGATCTGAGGTATATTCATGTAGGTCATACCAGCCATCTGTGCTGTCTGCTCACAAGTCTTGCCTGACTTCCGCTTCACAGCTTGGAGTGCAGCAACAATGCTGGCTTTGCTGCTGCTCTGTATTTCCATTGTTTTCCAATGCTGTGCTCTTAATTTTTCTCCTTCGTGATAAAGGACTGAAGCAATGGTTGCCAATCTACTACTAATTCCTCAATTTATGAACTTTGCAGTAAATCGGTAGTCAACGTAATTATTTTTCCAGCATCATGTTCAACTTTTGAATTTATAACATCACCAGTCCTTAATGAACCGTTTATATCAAATGAGCTATCAACAATCCATGTGGCCTTCATACACTTAGCTTCCTTCCGCACCTCAGCATCTTCCGAGGGTCACGTGTGTAGTTAAAGATCAATTTGACAGAAACTGTCCATTAAGGACTAATGGTGCTGCAAAGTCCAATAGTTGGAAACAGTGATGTCAACAATGTTAAATTGGGGACCAACTTGCTGTCATGCTAATAGGTAGGAAACTGATTGTGCAATTTTTCCAAATCTCAGTACACTGTATCTATTTACTTCTTCATATTGGTCTTGTACCTCCACCCACAGTTTCCAACCTCCTACACTGCGTCTCCCTACATCTCTGCCTACCTTCCCTGCTCCCTTCACTTTCACTCCCACCCCCATCTGGTTACATCTCCTGCTCGCGTTCCTACTTTCACAAATAAGCTACATAACATTCTATACATAAAAGTTTCGGGTCATACATTCTTGTTTGGTCTTTCAACGACAATGAGATGGGGACTTAGTTATCCTTTTCTATGCTGTCATTTTGTTGACTCCCGTCGAAATAGGGTATTTGGATTAGTTTAACACCTGGCATTTGTTAATCACGTTGAAGCATAAATAGAGGGTTTTTTGATGTTTAACTCTTGTAGCAAAGAGTTATTATGTTCTATTGTTTATTGTCTTGAATGTTGTACCAACACTATAACTTTTGATGTTTTTCACAAATATTTCAGGAAAGCATTGCATCCAAATTCTTGGACAAGCTTGTAAATTGGTGCAAGAATATCAAAATTTCAGACCCATTGGAGGAAGGTTGCAGGCTTGGTCCTGTAGTTAGTAGTGGACAGGTAAAAGAAAGCTTGTATTTACCTCTGTTTTCTCAAACTTAAACAAGATACAGGGCTGAATGATTAACATCATTACCTGCAAAAAAAACTTGCTGTGGCAGAATCTTACACAAGAACTTCGGTGGATAGAAACTGTTGAAAACATTATGTTTCAGTTATTTGTAATATTTTGTTCATTAATACTGTGAACATATTTATGCTTGTTGTTTATGTCTAATTGGAATGAAGATATTGAAAATTATTATACTCATTACTCAAATTGGGTATTGTTACAGTATGAGAAAGTAATGAAGTTCATCTCAACAGCCAAGGATGAAGGTGCCACCATCTTGTGTGGTGGAGAACGCCCTCAGGTAAAATTCCTTAACATAGCCTATGGCAATTTTGTGAATCAGCCTATAATGATATTGACGTCTCTTTATGATTGATTGCAGCATTTAAAAAAGGGCTACTTCATCGAACCAGCCATAATAACAGACATAAAGACCTCCATGCAAATCTGGAGAGAGGAGGTATTTGGACCAGTTCTTTGTGTTAAAACATTCACAAATGAAGATGAAGCCATTGAACTAGCAAATGACACCCAGTGAGTTTACTCTTCATTATCCTTAACGGTTCTGTTCCTGGAGACCTTTTTTTGTGATTTAAATTTTACTTTTTCATTGACTGGATAACCATTGACAGTTACGGTTTGGCTGCTGCTGTATTATCACAAGATCTGGAAAGGTGTGAGCGGATGACGAAGGTGAGAATCTTTTTCACTTATGATGAACAGTATTTTAAAACCTGGCCTGGCCGGTCAGGTCTTTAAGACACGACATGATGTTAAATATAACTATGGACCTATGGTTGGTGTTTCCTTCTTTTACTTTGGCAGGCTTTTCAGGCAGGGATTGTTTGGGTTAACTGCTCGCAGCCATGCTTCTCTCAAGCTCCTTGGGGAGGCAAAAAGCGTAGTGGTTTTGGGCGGGAACTTGGAGAATGGTAATTTTATGTTTTCCGTCTCTATTCTTTGCTCAAAAATGTTCTTCTTAACATTGCTAGTCGCCCATCCAGACGCTTTATTCTCCTTGTTCATCATCTCATTATGAAATATGATTTTGTTCATCTAAACCTTTTCAAAGCCCAATTTTCAAGTTATTGGAAGAAAGGCAAGGAAAAAACCTGAACTAGATAACTTGCTCTTTCCTCAGGGGACTCGACAACTATTTGAATGTGAAACAAGTTACACAATATGTATCTGATGATCCATGGGGCTGGTACAAGTCTCCTTCCAATCCATGAAAACTTCGTCTGGATCTGGAAGTGCGAATTGAGAAACTGACAATCTTCATCTTTATTGAGAAGGTCGTCAAACTATGTACTGATGACTGCATTGAGATTACATAAACTTGTAAACCGTGTTTATTTCTCTCAAATGATTAGTGTAGACGACTCCGGAAATGGGCAATATAAAACAGTCTCGAATAATAGTCATTTTTTTTTTCTTTGCATCGCACGTCCATCTTCTACTCACCTGTCAGTAGTGAATTCGCATTACAAAGCTGTTTTATTTTGAATTTGACAAGGCTTCCCATTGTCTCCCAGTAAGGATTTTATTCTTGTGCTTATTTATATGGTGGTTGTATATTGCACACGATGCTTATTCATGTATTCCAAGCATATCTGATTACATTTACGAAATGAATGTATTGAACATATCTCCTCTACGGATCAAAGATGCAACCTCTACATAAAGACTTCGCCTCTCGATTGTAGTTTGATCACCAATGTCACTTGTTTAGCCTTCTCAACTTCCTACCAAGTTTGAGAGATGATTTTTAATTTAAAAGAATGTTTTTGCTTTGGTTTATTTGCCTTTTTCTTCAACTTTTCGTGCAATGCAAGAGGTCTGAATTCAGGTTTTCCTGATGATGAAATGGGCAGTTTTTATATGCAAAATGACTTATTTTGAAGTCCTATATAAATGTATATTTGTTTTAATTACCAGTTCTCAACATATTGCATCAGCAAACTGTGTGTGGGGTGCTAAACTTCAGTCTAGACTTCGATCATAAATGTTATGAGGTTTATTTATATTATTGTCGCATACTCAGAAGTATCGTCTTACGAGGTGGAAAAACCTCTACTTGGTTTCCACATGGCCTCATAAGTAATGATAAGGCTTTGAGCAAGGTGAAGAATTCACTACACTATTAAGGAAAATTTATAGGATACACTGAAATCGTAGTTCGGGATTACTTTTCAAACTTTTGGTGGAAAAAATTGAACATTTTAAATTTAGACCAGAAAAATTGTTGAAGCTCGAATTTGGTACATGTGTGGTGCGCTCACATATTATTAGGAGAGCATATAACAAATTAAGCCTTGTTACCAATATATTTGGAGATCGCTATGTAAATGGTTTTTCAGCACCGTGTTCGGTCCATTGCTAAATCTACTAGAAGATCTAGAGCAATTATATCCTTAATAACTACGACGTGCCATTGTTAGTGTTAGTCTAGCCCTACCCCTTCTGACTTGTCGTACCAAGATCGCAACACTTGTGAAAGAGTGTCTGTTAAAAACATACTGCAATGTCCCAAATCATTCTTCCCTTAAATCTATACTTAATATTTTCACTTCATCCAACCTGTTCTAATCCTATGTATTATATCCTCTTCAATTTTTCCTTTGTTAATAATAGAACGTGCATTATATCCGTGAACTTTGCAGCAAAACTTTTTTAATACACCCAATGACAGTAAAGGGTCAGATTAAATTATAGGAATTGTCTTGCTTAAAATGCCTCACTGGTGAGGATATTCCATTTCTTAGAATTTGTCAACTTTCCCTCCTGACACGAGTTCATCGACAGGAGTCTCCCAACAGATTTTGTAAGGTTCAAGGTTGGATCAAGACATTCTATCTCCGCTTGCTGGGAAAAAGTTGTTATACTTATATGAAACCATGGACTTCTGGGAACAAATAAAGAATCCTGGGTGAGCCAAAAGATTTACAGATACTCCTTCCTCAACCACATCACATGCCTAGGGAAATTTTCATCTAACTGAGGATTTCTATTTTGCAGAACGTCTCTGAAAAGTTCTGGCTTGTATCTTGCACAGTTTAGATTCACCTCACCCCATCTGTTAGCAAGTGGAGATGGTACATACAATCACTGTATATACATCCATCAGCAAAAGTTCCTCCAACTGCAAAGGTAGGATTGATGTCAACACGTCATTTGTTCAGTATTCTTGTTGCTTAATTTTTCAACAATTATGTGATTCTTACATTCACTGTAATATTTCATTAGTTGACATTAATTTTCTATCTATTCTTAGCTTTTGGCTGGCAGCCTCCATTTTCTTCTAACTATATTTCTGAGTTCCCTGCTAATTTGTCCTAATGTTTCAATCTCTGCCAATGCTCGCATAGGAGCTGGTGTGAGGCTTGTCAGTTGCATTACCCTTGATGGTGTTGAAATCAAGGTACTAATCCCCCAAATTACTGGATATATCTTTGCTGACGACTTCACGTGAAAATTAACCTTGGTGCTTTAAGTTTATGCAAAGGAAAATGCTGTTCTAATCCACGCAATTTTTGGATGGAAGTCCTCCATCGGAAGGTGGTCAAGAGTCCAGTAAGTGCTAGGATTCATCTAATTATTGTCTTACGAATTTACTACTTTTCTTTTAGGTTCTGAAAAGAGTTTAGCCATTCTTTGCTCGATTTAATACACAAATCCATTATGTTTTCTGCGGTAAGAATGTTCCCCAAGCTTTAATCTGCCTATTACAGGCTTCAGGAGATTACAATGCTAAGCTTGGAGTTACAATTCTCAGTACTTTTTCAACACTTTCTCCGTATCTGTTTCGTTCACCCTCAACCGTATGAATGTATTTTAAACCAGGCCAATCTGTAACGGTAAAAGATTAAGTTCTGGTAATCAACAGCATCATCCTTCCAAACAAGACTCTTAAATGTAAGCGTTCGAGAAGAAATCATACTGTAGTACCATGAGATATTCTGCAACGAGCATCTATTATCTAAGCTACAAGCTCGAATCCTTTTATGCATACTTTGTACCTTGTGGTATTGCACCATACAGTTTTATTGAATTCCTAGAAAGGCAGTTATCAAATTTTTTATTTTTATTTTTTTGTTTTGTAAATTGACGACATGATATTGAATAAACGAAAATTTACAGTTTTACTTATTTTTGAATGCATCCCACTAAGTAATTTCTTTAAATGCATATATCATCATTTTTATAAAAGCGCACACCATAATTTTTAAGGAAATCGCAAAAGAAAAACCAAATGATAATGGTGAACATTAATAAGGTTAGAAATCTCTACATAATCTCCAGCTTCCATTCACGGATACATTGTGCAATCCCTTGTATGAACCAGTCAGGCTTCGATTTTGACAAAAACACGAAAATAAGACACATGATAGATAGCAAAAAACTTAGTCATGAGCAGGTAGAAGCCCCTTTCAGTCACTGTCTTGTCTTACCTTCAATACTTCTTAAATGTACACTTGATTTTCTTCAAGCTTTACGGGCACCATGGCCACACGCAGATAGAAACCCCATCAATCTTCCATCCTGTAGACTTCACCTTACATTCAGTAGTTCCTCAACGTATACTCAATTCTTCAACCTTTACGCGCACGATCACGCCATGTGCCTTGTTGCATTGTTAGTACCTGTAGTGACACGATTTCATAAACATGATCACCACACAAGCCATTGTTGCAATCAACCATAATATCACGTGAAATATCTAACCTGGTTGCTAAGAAGACTTTTGACCGGTGGACTATCAATGTCCTCATTTGTATTATTATCCTCTTCTTCTTTGTCATCTGTTTCTGCATCTAGTGGCAGTGAAGGGGCCCCAAACATCGCCTCATCATGAGCAGCCTTGAGATCTTCCTCTTTCTTCGCCTGTAAAATGAAAGAAATTTATGCAAGTTAAAAATCTTAGACGAGGATATGACTTTCTCAGAACAGACCAATCAGAAAAAAACACGAAAGCAATCAAAGGATGTGCACAGTACCTTCACTACAGAAAACCGAAAGCTTTGCCCCAAGTGCTTGACTAATGCTGCATCATCCTCCACAGCTGCCATCACACGACAAAGCATTATCATCACTCTTAGCATCATATACAAGAAAATGTTGGAACTTGGAACAAACTTTAAGTCTCCGTTTGGCAAATTTATAAATGGTATATAAAGATGAATACTGAGATGAATAGTAGAGAGTCCATGAAATGTGTGAATATAAATGAGATGTAGTTAAGAATGAATGGTTGAAATTAATATTTGATTTTGACTGAATTTATAAATTGATATCCAAACCAAGGCTAGAAATTATTTCTAGCATATCACAAGTTGTAAACCAATATTAAAAGCTTGGAACAAGCATGTTTGGTAGGTGAACATAATCGATTTCAATTACAAATAGATAGAAATGAGTTAAAATAAGTGAGTATTAACTGTGGATCCTATAAATAAAGAGTAGGTTTGACCAAAAGTGTTTATAAATTAAACACCTTCCTCAAACTTATCGAATGATTTTTTTCTATGAGATATCTCTATGAAAATTTGCATATGCATCAACTAAACTACCCTGGAAGAATCCTTAGTCGGATTCCCAGCCTATCTCGGCTGTAAACCAATATTAAAGAGTTCCAACAAACATCCAATCATGTTAAAATCCTCTATTGTGGAATCCCTTATAATTAATATGGTCTATGACTCCATCGAGAGTATAATTTTATGTCTTTATTGTTTCTTGAATTATTTTATTGATTCATGTTGAGGCTTATTGTTACAACTCATTTTTTTAGTCAAATGTGGAATTGTCAAAGTCAAGGTCAAACATGGACTAAGTTGGAATAAATTATTTTTGGGGGTTTATTTTATTATTGGAGATATATATATATAAGGGATTTAAATAGATTAGATTGGAAGTTGATAA
>CAIGRQ010310608.1:0-13787 GCA_903798375.1 Fraxinus sp. D2006-0159
TGATTTGTACTTTGACTTGTGTCTCAATTTTCGTGTAAGCAACTTTTGCGGGATTTGCAACATCATTCTGCAAGGTCTCGATTGTTTGAATTTGTTTCCATTTGAACATGTGTACAAATTACTTGATCTCGAACTTTGTACCATCGAATATACTCTTGTGCAATAATATTCATGGGTGTATTTATTTGGCCAATAATATTCACAAATTGAATTTTGATGCACTTGTAAGACTGTGTTGTGCAAGAATTTGGATAAGAATAGCTTTACAAAAAGTTGGATAAGAATTTGAGTAAACATATATTTTTCTAGTCAAACAGTCAAAGAATGTGTAAATTGGATAAAATTAGGATAACAAATTAATCTTTCATTCTAATCCAAGGATTAAAAAGTTATATCAAACATGTAGCTGCCCGCCAATACCATAAATCAATAAACAACTTAGAGCCTATTTGAAGATTAAAATTGAAAAATTAGTCATTATTGTTAATTTTTATTAGACGAGTGGAACCCAATAACGATCGTATTTTCAATTTTAATTAGATTTTAATTGTTACCAAACATGCAGTTAATCACGTTCAAATTAATGATAGTTCCTTTGAACTTCAGTAACTTATGCATCGCTCATTTGAATTTCTCAAGTCCAAAATACTTCATTTAATACAAACTATAAAACAAGTCCATTATTGAAATACTTATCTTTGCCCTATCAAAATCAAATTTTTTGGCTCAATTAAAAATGATTTTAATATTATTTCACTTCGATCCCACATCTTTCCAAAATCACAAAAAAAATATAACATATAGAACAAATAATTTTATTCTATAAAATCTTCTGGACAATTCAGTCCTCCTTTCAAATAGTCATTTCTTCTCTTACTCTTGTTTAAAAATAAAATTAGTGTGTTTAGGAAGATAATATTCTAGCCATGTGAGAAGAATTTGTTGATAACTATTTCGAGGTCAACAATCACACAAATAGAAAGTTTGACAAATGGGGGAGGAAACTTACGTGCAACAGTTGAGGCAAATATAAGAAAAGCCTCGCTTTTTATACGTCAAACCAAAAGGCATCGATTTGAAGGAAAAAGTAAAAAAATGAGGATCAAAATGACATCGTTTCAAGCGAAATTGAGAATAGCAACCCAAGCAAGCTCTTATTAAGACTCTGCTTGAGTCCCATTTTAAAAACTTATTTTCAATCACATTTTTCAATAAAATATTTTACATGTAAATGAAAAAAAAATTATTCTTTTTTTTACCATACATTCTTTCAAAATCTATATTCTAAAATGTATTTTTTTTTTCTTTTTCAAAATGGGCTCAAACAAGGGCTATATTGTAAGGAAAAAGTTGTAAGAAAAAAGAAAAATAAAAAATAAAAAAAATTATGTATTAAAATTGCAACTATCGCTCATTTAGCCAGTCGGTCTCACTTTTATCCCCAGTTTCTATTTCAGTCCCGGATTCTAGGGTTTTTTTCATATCGCACCCCGCGTTCTCCACTCGTTAAGGTAATTATTTTCTCAACATTACTGTTTACTTTTACCATCGAATTCGTAGCTTTTGTAAATGTGTTGGTTAGTTTCTTTGTATTTATTTGTGTTATTGCTGATGTTTTACAGTCAATATTTGGAATTTTTATGTTATGGGTTGATAATTGATTGCTTAACTGTAATTTGCCAGCTTCCATGGACGGTTGTAGTCATTTTCGTTGAGTTACTTTTCTTTGTCACCGTTTCGGATTTTTCGTCATTTAAAAAGCTGATCTCAGTTTTTTTTGGGGATTTTTCTGAATGTTAGTGGTCGTGTTCATCTTATTTAACATGTGAAAAACATTTAATTGTATCCAGTGTTTTTTATTTGAAGAATTCTTATGAGTTCTGTTGATAGCCATTTAAATATACACGTAATGAGATTGTGAATAAACCCAAGAAGATTAGTTTGCAGCAGCTGTGGACCCCGTGTTTACATTTGCCTATTAGAATCCTAATTTAATTGCTGGTCGTCTGATTCAAGGAGCTTGAAGATACTCTCATTGAGTATGTTTTTTTTAACTGATGATTATTTTATTTTTTAAATTTATGTATAAAGGTAAAGAAGATGGCGATTTACTTTCAAATGATTCAGTGTTAAGCTCTCTCTTAGAAGTCCATCATATGATTTGCAAATCTGATGGAGGATAAAGAATTTTGATTTCACAGTATTTCTCCAATTATTTTCTGTTTTTGCACTATTTTGGTATTCAAAACATTGGTTTACCTCCTACTTTTATTGAGTGTGCTTGTTTTGAATTAATGTTTTTATTGTGGTCATATGGTGTTATCATGAATGGACAACATGCTATATGTTCCTTGCTTTAACAATGCAGTCCATTGCCAGGGACATTACAAATATCTGCGAGTGCTGACTACTAGTTCGTAGAGTCGGTTCTTATCCATGTAAAAGTTTCACCATGGATGCTTACAGGATGTTTACATGGAAATAGTTGCGTAATTTGTTGCTCGATGTAATCAAAATACTTTTCTAATGTGGAGTGTCAGTTTAAATGAATTATGATCCCCTTTTTGTTATTTGGAATGATAATAGGACTGTGAAATGTGGTGGCGACCTTTTCTATGAATATCTAATGTAATTATTTCATGTGTCATGCATACACAAATATTATTGACACACATTTTTTAAAGAGTCCCAAGTACCTTTATGACAAGCTTTCATATTTGAGAAAAGGCATTTGGTTGCCTTGCTTCTGGAAGCATTTGGGTATAATTTCAGTTACGTTGATAGAAAAACTTCAGGCATCTCAAAGAATATATGATATTTAGATATTTACAATTGAAATGACTCTCCACATTGTAGACTTCTAATATGAAATCTTGCTTTTGTCCCCAGGAAATGTTTCAATTCCTTCAGTATTTTTAGATTTGTATTCATTCACCAGAAAACAAATATTAGAGTTTCCTAGTGTTTTGGACACACTAAAAAACCTCATAATTTTCTTGAACAAAGGTATTATTTATTTTATTAACTATTTTGGATATAGCTTCTAGAAGAGCCTATTACTTGATTATGTGGAAATGGGATCCTCTCCTAAACACCGACCCTTCTTTTCTTTTCCTTCATATCAAATATTTGTTTCTTTTTTCTTCTTAATTGTATTTTGCATACTGGTGAGATAAGTAATTGTTTATTAACATCCAAAAGTTTTATACTTGGAATGAGAAATGAACTTGGTGACAACCTGTATGGACTACTGATATCTTAATGATTAACCGATATCTCTACGTACTCAACATTTAGATCACAGAACCAATTGGCATTCACAAAATAGGCACTGTATTGGACATTGGCTTCTAATTTTGCTTCTGAAAATTTCGGAAAATCATTGGAGTTATAACTGCTTTCACCAACTTCTTTTCTGCACATATCTCAAAAATGAATGAAGAGGAAAAGAAACTGCTTATTGAATTGGAAAGAAATAAAAACCTTAGTAGGTCTTGTAGAAGTACAAAAACAGGAGGTGAACTATCTTCCTTTTCTGATTCTTTAATTTATCTGCTGAAGATATTTTACATGACTAAAGGGAAGCTTATATTGATTTGCCAGTCCAGCGGCGAGTTTATTATCAATGATGATGGGACCTTAACATACGAGGGCGGAGAGGCAAATGCTGTGAATATCAATCAAGATACTTCATTCGATGATCTGGTAATGAAATTGGCTGAAATTTCTAATTTGGATCAACGAACAATTTCAATCAAGTACTTCCTCCCAGGAAACGGGAGAAATCTCATCACTTTGAGAAATTACAAAGACTTGAAAAGAATGATTGATTTTCATGGGCATTCAGTAACTGCTGATATCTTTGTCAACGGTAGAGAAGGATTTGACCGTGATGCCACCAAAATACATGCTAGCAGGTATATGTCTGAGGTGCATCTTGTTTATCAAGTACTTCCATGCACTTATTTTGTTGTTGGTATGAGTTCTCTTGTAATTCCAGCCTCTTGCCAGCCATTGTACACTATCTTAGAGAAGATTCAGAAGAAAAATGTTGGCAAACCTAAATTATCCTAACTTTTCAATGTAGTGAAATTCTGAAACTCCCGGTTCCATGATGTGGTAATTTCTTACTGGCACCTGCTGGTGAAAATATTTTTTAACATGCCTGCACGTAAATACATGAATGCCACTTGCAGGGAAAATGTTATAAAACTGGCTGAGACTGTAAATCATGTTGGCGCACCCACACCCTCAACTGCCATCAATACAGTTGTCCTTGATGTTGAACCTCTCTCTGCCCATGCTGTTGCTGAACTAGATGCTTATGCTCCTCTTCATGCTTCTATTGATTCTACGCTAGCATCTGATGCCGATCGCTCAAGCGGCAGTCAAGCATCAACTGCCTCATCTCCACTTTCTGAACATGAGGCTGATTATGATTCTGATTTTAAGCCGCACGTAGCTGTTGCTTTTGACGTAAATTCTCCAAGCGGAATTGGCTTTGATACAAGTAATAGCCCAGCAGATGCGGTTAAAAAGCAGAGGCGCACTGCCTCGTGGAGGAGTGGTGCACGCGGTCCAACTGTTGTTGCGGTTTGTGATAATGACATGGAAAGAAGATCGTGGAAAAGGAAAGAGGAAAATCGAAGTACTGTTGCTGTAAACGATGATAATATCTCTGGTATTGATTTATATGATGATGATTTGCCAGAGAAAGTAGTTGCTAAATGGAAAGAGTGTATTACTGGCGTGGGGCAGGATTTCAAAGGTGTGAAAGAATTTCGGGAGGCACTGCAGAAGTATGCTGTTGCTCACTGCTTTGTTTACAAACTGAAAAAGAATGACACTAATCGTGCGAGTGGCATATGTATTGCGGAGGGCTGTTCTTGGAAAATTCATGCATCTTGGGTTCCTGCTTCTGAGTCATTTAGGATCAAAAAGCTTGATAATACACATACATGTGGAGGGGAATCTTGGAAGAATGCTCATCAATCTAAGAATTGGTAGGTGAGTGTTATCAAGGACAAATTACGAAATTCCCCACATGACAAACACAGGGAAATTGCTAAGAGCATTTCAAGGGACTTTGGAATTGAATTGAGCTACAAACAAGTCTGGCGTGGAGTTGAGGATGCCAGGGAGCAACTTCGGGGTTCATATAAAGAGTCATACAATCGATTGCCTTGGCTCTGCGAGAAGGTGCTGGAGACAAATCCTGGTAGTTTCTCCAAACTGATCACTGATGATGAGAAAAGACTTAAATGCCCTTTCATCTCATTTCATTCCTGTATACGTGGTTTCCAGAATGGCTGCCGTCCCATTCTTTTTCTTAATGCTACTTCTCTGAGATCGACGCACCAAGAAAGCTTGTTAACAGCTACTGCAGTTGATGCCGATGACGGTTTCTTCCCTGTTGCATTTGCAATAGTCAACATTGAAAATGATTGAGAGCTGGCATTGGTTTCTGGAACAACTAAAATGTGCAATATCAACATCAGAACCCATAACTTTTGTTTCAGATAAAGAGATGGGATTAAAGGAGTTGGTGCTAAAGGTATTTAAGAATGCTCATCATGGTTATTCCATGTACCACCTTGTAGAAAGTTTCAGGAGAAACTCAAAGCACATTCAATGGGGAAGGGCGAGGTGCTTTGCCTGGACTGTTTCTGGCTGCTGGACATGCATCTCGACTCAATGTTTTCGAAAAGTTCACTGAGCAGATTAGAGAGATTTCTCCGAATACTTATGATTGGTTTATTCAGATTGAGCCGGAGCAGTGGACGAGTTCTCTATTCAAAGGTGAGCCGTTTAACCATATCACAGAAAATGTAGCAGAACCATATTCTAAGCTGATAGAGGAAATACGGGAATCAACTTTAATGCAGAAGATAGAAGAATTCATATACATGGTTAGTGAATTGATAAATAATCGTCGAACAGAGTCAAGTAAATGGACTACAAAACTTACTCCACCCAAAGAGAAAAAGATTCAGGAAGAAGCCTTTAGAGCAGAAAATCTTCAAGTGTTTATGGCATCAGATATTCTATTTGAGGTTCATGATGAATCAACTCATGTAGTGAATATCGAGAAATGGGACTGTACTTGCCTAGAATGGAAAGAATGTGAGTTACCATGTCGACATGCTATTGCTTCCTTCAACTTTGCAGGGAAGACTCTGTACGATTATTGTCCAAAGACACTTCAGTGTTGATACTTACAAGTCAACATATTCAGAGTCCATAAACCATATTCCTGAAATTGGTGCACTGGTAGGAACGGAAGAGACTGATTTGGATTCCATTCACGTGCTTCCTCCTCACCCTCGATCACCAGATCAACACTAGGCAATTATCAAAATAGAGGATCCAATCCAGATAAGAGGACAGTCACTTGTTCAAAGTGCTAGCTACTCGGGCTTAACAAAGCTTCATGCAAGACCAACTTTTGGGTTCCACATATGGTCTAATTTGGCAACTTAGATGTTGGCATGTGAAGGCATTAGCTTTTAGACTTGCATTGCCAGAAACTATAGTTTATGATTACTGCAGCTGTAATGTTACTATAAATTTCCAGATTATGGTTCAGTCAGTTATGTTGAGCTGTTTACTGTAGTTACCTCCACCCTTGTTACATTTTGATAACCTGAAGTGATTGCCAGCCTAATTAAAAATAAGCACATGGATGAAACTCATTTCAACCAAACTTTTTGAGGAAATATTTTCAAGCTGGTCCATTTTTGTTTTCTTGGTTGTTAAAAATGAAGCTTGTCTCACTCCACCCATGCATCTCATAATCAAGATTTTTTTTTTTCTTTTTCTTTCTGGCAGGGGAGGGGTGGGGGTGTCTATATTCGACACGATCTGTTTCCCTTCTCTCTCTAGTAAATACAGTGAATGATTTCGCCTCAGCTGTCTATTTGATTTATATCATCACCAACTTGCTTTTCAATCTAAGTGATTTGATAAACGAAAAGACTTCTCGTTTGAAATCAGCATAGTCCCAATCCCTAAATGTAGTAGTCAATTAGTGGGACATTCATAGAAGCTATGGATCATTACTCAATGAAAGAGAGTCCTGTCATCCTAATCTCATCTACTAAAAAGGGAACCAAGCGGGCATAGCAGTTGTTATTCGTTTGGAACATAGGCTATTATAGTACACATGCATAGTAAAAGACTTAGAAATGTGGCCCCCCTCCCCCTTCTTAAATTTTGATAAGGTGTAGTCAATGCCTACCCAATTAAAACAAAGCACATGGGATGGGTCATAATTGAACCAAAACAAAAATAAAGTAAAATAAAATAAAAATCATTCGTTTGTTCTTTGATCCTACAAGTCTTAATGTCACCACAACTCGAGTGACAAATATGCATTTTCACCTTATTTGATAGAAAAACTAGATTTAGGTCAACAAATGAAAACCATTTGTGCAAAAAGAACATCTCAAGACCTACAAAAATACGGTTATTGTACATCAAAATGAGTTAATTACTTGTAGCTGACCTACTTCTTCTTCCACATTGCATGCATTCATGTTGTTATTAGGTAAGATTAGTTAAAAGACATTTTCTACCAACAACAAATCATTTCATAGTATACTCGTTTACATAAATACGTATTGTATGAAACTTCGATTTGTTATTACAAGTTATTAACCACTGAAATTGAAGAATTACGAGGCGGCATAACAATGGCAGCGGACCACCAAAGAATTCATCCGGTGGTGGTGGTTCCAGAAGCACCACCTAGGACGCCTCCAGGTTCTATTCTTCGATCAAAAAATGTTGAGCCCGGGGGACAGGCGCAGCATCAAATTCCATTGAGGCGCAACGTCACCTTTTCTGCCGTGCCACCACCACCACCTATAAAGAAGAGAAATTGTTTGTGCAAATGCATCTGCTGGACAATTAGTTTACTCATCCTCCTACTCTTCATTCTTGGAGCTACTATTGGCATTCTTTACCTTGTATTTCAACCCAAGCTTCCCAAATACTCTGTAGACAATCTCAGGATAACGGATTTGACACTCAATTTCGACTTGAGCCTCTACGTGAGGTTCAACGTCCAGATCACCGCCTATAACCCGAATAAGAATATCGGAATATATTATGAGAAAGGGAGCCATTTGAGTGTATGGTACAAGGACACAAACCTGTGCCAAGGATCAATTCCCAGATTCTACCAAGGGTACCAGAATAAGACAGTGCTGAATGTGGCCTTGAGTGGCCAAAATCAATATGGGAGGACTCTCCTGGAGGCATTGCAGGAGCAGCAACAGACTGGAAGAATTCCATTGGATCTCAAGATTAACGAGCCAGTCAGCATCAAACTTAAGACGCTGAAACTGATGAAGGTTAAGATCGTTGGCACCTGCAAGTTGATCGTTGACAGCCTATCGACTAATAGTATAATTAGCATCAAAGCCAGTACCTGTAATTTTGGAATCAAGCTCTGAATATCTATCAATCCCTTTTCTTCTCTTTTTCTTTTCCTTTTGATGTCTTACTCAGACAATTTTCTCTGTTTCAGTATAAACAGATTACTCGCACAGCGTTTACTTCGTTTCGAGATCTCTGATCTGCATGTTGAGAAGCTAGAATTACATTTAGATCAATTTATTACTTCTAGTTTGTTTTCCTGAAATTCATGAAATAAGTCATGTTATTGGATCCATATCAAATAAACCTATGCAACTAAATGCTACAAAATTCGCAGAGAGTGAACAAGACATAAAGATCCCTTCTATATTTTCGAGACGAAGTTTTATTAGCACAAAGTAAAAACATAGAAGGCGACAAGTAGTACTTTGATATAGATTTTGGGAGAGTCATACCTCAAAAGCTAGTTGTTGAAGTTGGAGAACCCATGTCTATAAAACAAAACACCGAAAGCCCATAATTTCGCCGTCCTCATCGGACTGGCTCTGCATTAGTCCATAACTAGTCCCGAACAAACACTAATATGCCGTGTCACCATCCTTGCCACTCGATTGCAACCAGGAAACATAGTACCTGCTCTGATACCATTGATATAGATCTTGGGAGAGCCATACCTCAAAAGCTAGTTGTTGAAGTTGGAGAATCCAAATTTATATAAACCACGCACCGAAAACCTATACTTTTGATTTGGGATTCAAGTCCCATACTTTTTAACGGGAATCATGACATGCTTCTATGAATAGAAGAAAAAAGAATAAACTGAAACAATAACATTCAGTAACGTACCAAGTTCTATTTGACTGCAACTCCAATAGAGCTAAAAGATAACAACCCAAAAACTTTTGTGCTTGTTGCCCATAATACAAAGAAACTGCCCTATCTTACAAAGAAATGAAGGTAGTTAATGCTGGTCGAAAAGTATGGTATACTTATCTGGCTAGATGCATCATGTGATTCCCCAACTCTTTGCAAGGAGATCTCCAGTCAATGAAGAAAGAAAAACTACTTATTCCTTGATGGTAAATGATAGAACATTCAATGCAGGAATCAAATAGGGATATGATTCACTGCTCTTCCAACTAATAAGAAAGTCCGTTTGCATAGTTGTTAATGCCAGTCGCCAATTAGTACCCGTAGTCTATGCTTACTACAAACAGAGACATCCCTGTCTGTGAAACAGCTTTGACGAAAGCCATGTTTGCAGTTATATTGAGAGCATGCCAGCAATCACCAGTACCTAAAACTACCTTGTTTTTCGAGGCCAATTTTCTGGTCGACGGAAGGCTCATTAATCGTGTTGAAGGACAATCAGGCACTACCCTGTCCCAGTTATAAGCAACTCGTTAACAAATAAAAATGAAAAGAGCAATAACAATAGCATCCGTCGTAAAAAATACAATGCAAATTGTGGAGCAGTAGGAGAAGAAATCATCATAGTAGTAGCTTCTTTTCCCAATTATTTTTCTGCATCCCTTAGTTTTTATTAGAACCATCTCATTACTCTTACTCCTTGGACTCTCATTCTTTGTGTGCATTCTGTTGTCTTAATTAGTTAGTTTGTTAGTTAGTTTTAGTTGTTAGTTAGTTGCCAACTGGCACCTCTTGTAAATCGTGTATGAATTCTATTTATACTTGAGTTGTACTAATTCTTTGGGCAATTGAATAAAAAGAAGATTCTCTTTCTCCATTTCTGATTCTGGAACTAACAGTTTTGAAATTTTGGTTCCTTTATCTTTCCTCTGTGGGAGGACTTGAAATGGCGAAGTCTACCAGAAAAAAAGAAGCTGTAAACTTGAAGTGGAGGAAGAACTCACTTATGGATCTTCAGAAAGTGGTCGTCTCTTGATATCTCATTAGGACCATGACACATTGAGATAAACTCCTAAAATTTTGAATAAACACTTTCACATATAATCTTATCTTTCCTAATATTACACTAGCCAATTCTCCATGGATCCGGTTCTGGATTTCGTAATTGATCTAGCAAGAAATTAAATTATAATTCATTTCTCTCTCTCTCTTCTTATCAACGACACATTCCAATGACATAATATTACACGTAAATCAAAAAACTTTTCCTTTTTTCTAAACCACACGTTCTCCCAAAAAAATTACTATTCTTCTCATTATAATGTGGAATAATGCGAGCCAAACCGATACACGTCAAATTTATTTGGCGTTGTTGACTATTTCAGTATCAGTAGAGTATCTCTTAATGACGATTGTAAGACAAATCCTCAACTAAAGATCATCATGGAAATGTGTTAACTAAAGATCCTTATGGAAATATGTGCACTAGTCATACTTTAGTAGTGTTGGATTTGACTCTATTTGGGGTTTCTAATACAATACTCTTTGTGTATGATGGGAATCATATGAAAATTGATGGATGATCAAGATGGAACTCATCACTACCAGATAGTAGGGGAATATATCCTGCTACTCATAAACTTGAGTACTGATCCTGAAAGCCATTGGTCAATGTAGAGTTATGATTTGAAAAGAGTTTCAAATACAACTCATTAATTCAATAGTTGAAGGTAACGAAGAATATAATTGATCGAATGAGATTGACACTAATTCTAATATCTTGACCTAAGATACAATTATAGAAGAGATTGTATTTCACATAACGTGATATTTTAGGTCTAGTTATGATGCACGACTTATTCCGTCACATTTGTAGCATTGACATATTGCTAGATATCAATTTTGAACACCCTAATATGGATATATTGATTAGTTGAATAGCTAAATAAATTAAAAAGAATTGCACTTTATCTTATTTGAATAATAATTCATATTGATTCCCATGATTGAGAAGTTGATGTGTCACACACAAAGGATGAGTAGTAGAAGATGAAAGTGAAAATATGATTAATTGATAGATGAAGAACATTAGACGGTTGTAATTAGAGAGTAACAACTGGTCCAGTTCAATTTTTACACCTTTCAAAAAAAAAAAAAATAGATGAAGAACATTTATGCAATTAATTAATTAGTGCATTATACTATAAAGTCCAATGTTATAAAAGTTGAACCGGATCAGTTGTAACTCTCTAATTACAACCCTCTTCCCTCATCCACTGATATTTTATTACTTATTTTTTGAGTTAATTAATTATTTTGCTATCTTATTTCAATTATTTAAAATTAAAAACTCTTCAAATATTCCAATTAACAATATTATACTTTTATCCAATATTAATAGCTATTTGAAAAGCGGTCCAATCTTAGTTTGATCCTGTAACCCTTAACCCTTTCGCTTTTCTGGGTCAATTTTTGGTTGAGACTTTAAAAAATTGCTATTAACTAATTGGTCGAAATTATTTAATATGATCAATTAATTTTGAATTTATTTAATTGGTTAAAATCTCTTGATAGGCTCAATCATTATAGAACTTTTATTATTGAGTAGGAATATTAGTCTATCCTAATAGGATTGCTAGGATTGAAAGCATACGAATTTCTGGTAGCACAAAATTGATTCTTAAAATTAGGGGTGGACAAAAAAATCGAAAAACCAATCATACCAACCAAATCAAATTAAGTCGGGTCGGTTTGAACCAAAAAATCGGTTTGGTTCGATTAATTTTAACCATTAAAAAGTCAGGTCGGGTTGGTTGCATTTTAAACAACCAACTCGTCAATTAACCGACCCAATCCACTAATACTTTTTTTTTTTAATTTTAAAATTGATATTTTTAAACTTAAAAAAGAAAATAATTAAAACATAAATATAATCCATTTTCAAATAATTTGTTTATTGTCTACGTTTTTTCTACCAAGATTCAAAATTTCAAAAGAAAAGAAAAGCAATAAGAAAAATTGTTTATGTAAACTCCAAATTTACATTATAGCATTGCTTTTTCATTTTGATATAATTGTTTGTTGGTAATGATCGGATATATAGATGATTTTGAGAAAATCGATCATTTACCTTTACCATATACATATTATTAATATGTATTAAGCAAGTAAAAAAAATTATATATATAGGCAAATAAAAAAATTATATATATAGGCAAATAAAAAAATTAATCCAAAATCGGTGGACATTTTTTACTTGGGATACACATTCAAATTGAATTTGGTTTCGTTTGGTTTGGTTAGATTTCAACTACTGAATTGAGTTGATTTGGGTTGGAACTTACCCAAATCAACCAAATTGGTTTCGATTTCGAGTTGAGCTAAAAATCATCATAACCGGAATCATGCTCAGGGCTACTTAAAAACCTAGTTTTGGTCTGCCTCATGGTTCCTAACTTCCTATTGTAGGAATTTTCGTCAGTAAATATTTCGGATGAATTTTTGGTTAGAGACGAAATATTCGGACGCTTGCTAAAATTCGAAATAAAGGAAATATAGGCCACGTTCGATAGGGATTAAAATCCAATTAAAATTGAAAATATAGTCGTTATTGGTCTCACTTATCTAATAAAAGTCAACAATAACGGTTAGTTTTTCAATTTTAACCCGATTTTAATCTCTACAGAACGGGCCCATAATTTAAATTACTGCAATAAATAGTAATCAGTACTATAAAATTTGATCTTTAGAAGAGAAATCAATTTACATTATCAGAATAGTTGAAAGCATAGTTATAAAACTCGCCGAACCAACCGATCGGACGGGAAAATCGATGACCCGAGCCGAGTAGATTAATTTAATACGGATGCACATGACTCGATAAAACTCGGCTTTGACCGAGTTAACCGACGATTTTGACTGAGTTAACTCAGCCAATCGACCGATTTTCAAAATTACATTTTAAAATATTGGGGATCCAAGGAATTGAACTTTGGACCTCTAAGTAAAACAATTATTTTCTCACCATTAGAATTGTAAAGTACTTTAATGTTTAATAAATGCAAGAAGTAATATGTATCATATTTATCATTATATGTTTTTTAAAAGTATTTGTCTAATAACTGAATGGTAACAATATCTTAAGATTCTTAACACAACAGCCCTAAATCAAACGTGGAACATAGATAGAGCCGCGATCTCTCGTTTTTAAGCTCTTTAAATTAAAAATAAATTGTAGATCTGTCTCCTTCCAGAAACAACTCTACTCAAAGCAGCTGGGTGCTGAATCTTGTTCGAGCCTATTATTTTCCGGACAATTCTCAGTTACCCATATAATGGATGGTGGAGGAGAGGAATCAATAGAGGCGGTGGCGGCCGCGCGGCGAGAAAGGCTGAGAGCTCTCAAAGCGGCTCAGGAACTCCTAAACACCCCAGATGCAGATGCTGAAAATGACAAATATAATCAAGAACAACAAGAGGAAGAAGAGGAAGAGTAATTTTCTCATGGCCCTATATTTCTTTCTTTCTTTTCTTTTCTT
>CAIGRQ010310660.1:0-14741 GCA_903798375.1 Fraxinus sp. D2006-0159
CCCCAATCTTAATTGGTTTCCATATTTTCCTTATTTCAAATTTTCTACTCAAAATTATAGGAATTTAGCCTAGTAGGTTAAAATATTTGTGAGGGTTGAAAGGCTAACTTAACGTTTTCTCGTAAAGGACGGGAATTGTGAACGTTAACGCCGCACGGTTTCTAGTAGTTCGATTGTAACAAAACTAGACCCGTGACATGCCGCTCCAAAAGAACCAGAATTGTAGGATCTAGTTCATGGTATGAAAGCTTATATAGTTGGGAGGAGCCAATAATTTGATAACTCCAAAAACGTGTAGGGAATAAGAAATTTGTAGATTGAAGAAGAATAGGGTTGTACTGACCTAAACTGGATGTAAGATAAAAGGCTAACAATTTACAAAAAAGCTTCTCACGGAATCACTCACCTAATACCTTGGAAGCATTTTTTTCTTAAAATAACAAAGCATTACATATTTGTGTCATGATGTAGCTGCGTAAAAGCTAAACAAACAAACATTTTGCCCCATTTTTTGGTAGGTTATCTGTCTCATTTCATTATCTCTGCTCATGCCTGACGGCTTGCCTTCCATTGTGTCTCACTGGTCAGAATTTCTGCACTAGAGCTGGTGATATCTATGGTGAACAAGTTTCAAGCGTTCCTTCTGCCTTGAGACCATGTGGCAGGATCGATAATGAAGATGTCCCATCTTTGATTCACGGGTACTATTGAATGTCAGAGACTAGTACATACATTTATTTAGTGATGTTTGGCAAAACTTATTGCTTATAAGATGGTCAAACTCTATTTTTATCCCAACATTCCGTAGGACCCACAACTTTTACTACTTTTAAATCACAAATTTGTTGGGACCCAGTGCTGCTTAGTACTTGAAAGTTTAGCCAAGCAAGCACTTAATACATTTCCTACCTGCTTGCTTTATATATTTCATTATTCTTTTGCTTGGTTATGTTTGTGTCTCTCTGTCTGTCCATATTTCCTCATTCTGTCTCTGTCTTTACATCTCTCTACGATTTAAAACAGAAAATGCGCGGGTGACTTTGAGCCTTGTTCTAAGCTTGAGGATCTAAACTTGGATGTTAGAAGGAATTCTAATGACAGAAACAGGGACACTCCTACCGAAGATTTTTTGAGAAGGTAATTTCTTAATGAATTTCTTTTATGATCATCTTGCTGTTATCACTGAACTTTTTCAAAGATGATTCCTTTGTTATATAAGTTTGTCTCCTGATGAAAGAGACAACTAAATATTTTGTCCTCTTTGCTTTGATTGTGAGGGAGAGTTACTACAAAGAGCTATCTCTATAAGGGTCTGAATAGGATATATTGATTGTTGTAATGGCCAAAAAGTTAAAAGAAAAATCTAATGGAATTTAAATAAAGTAGATTGAAATGCAAATCTGCGGAACTTGAGTTTGTCACTGAAGATTTTGAGCTTATCTCAAAATGCTTAGCTTAATTACTCTATGAAACAGCACGTGCAATTTTCATTACAATATATACACATGTTATAATGCTTAGCTAAATGAATATGAAGGCTATCCTGTCTTTCGATGCCAATAGTTGATCTAATGGTATATATTTTCCGACCCTAGTTGAAGATTTTTTGATTATGACTCAAAGATTTGTGCTTATATGATTTTCCTTTCTATTTGTTTCTCTCTCACACCGATATTTAGGATCTTTAATTGTGGGATATGCTTATTCTCTGAAACTTTCACTTTGTAATTGTGTATGAACTTGCTATATTCTTCAGATGTATAGCTGCACTTCATCTATATAACAGACGTACATATTTATCTGTTTTATATGTCAAAAGTAAGTTAACTATTGAGAGGTATAATGCAGGCAGGGGGTTCCACATATACCAATACATGAAGTAATATTTTCTACTATTGACAAGCCCAAGCTTCTTAGTCAGGTAAATTTGAGAAGGAAATCGTACAATTTTGTTTAAAAGATGGTTACAATTTTGTTTAAAAGATGGTTACTGTTTCCTGAGTGAATTTATCTTGTGATTAACTGGCTTGGTCATTCTGGTTGTGGTAGGTTAATGTTTGTAATGTTTTGGGTGTATTTTCTTCTTTACTTAATATGGCTGATAATATGCAAGGCACATAAAGCTTCTTGCAAAATTCACTTCAAGATTCTAACAAATGGTGTTTCATCCTTTTGGATATTTGCAAGCACAAAAGCTTAGTATGGTTGGTTGGTTGCACTTCATATCATGTTCTATAAGGGGAAAAAAAATGCAAATGGCTCAAATAAAAGGCTATATTTCCACTTTGGCCTTTGACCATTTTAAATATTAGAAACTCCCTAAAATACCCCAAACATAAAAATTCCAACCAAGTCATCATAATATAAAAAGATTTCAATAAAGCCCTCAAAATAAGCTAAAAATTCGACTACATTTTTATAAACCCAAAAGTTGAAGATATAGATGCCGGTGCAATACATATCTCAGAAATGTTCAACTCAAATATAAAAGAATTGTTGGACATCACTAGCGAAGAACATAAAGAAACCATAGAACTCTCTTTGTTGCTAAAGTAAGAAAAAAAATTCCTATTAGATCTTTCAAGAATCTATGGGAAGAAAAATTTAGAAACTCATATTTTTATGAAATGATTGGAATATTATTGATCTATTCAAGATTGATACAAGATTGACATAAAGGACAGAAGAGTTTGGCTATCTCACAGATTGAGTGCTCAATTCATTCTGCCTTTCCTCTAGTCCGAAGGCTTTTATTTATACATCTACATGAGGCACCATTATTAAGCCTCTTACATCATTGCTTACATTAAAGGCACATTTGCCATTCTATTATTGTCATGTTGGTCATACATTACATGATCTTCACATACAGCAAGGACAATCTCTTAGTTGACAAGATTCCTTGATAGTGGTAGGACATCCTGGAAATTGATGTATATCGAATCATAATTATAGAATGCCTAATAAGCTTGCCATCTATGGAGTCTTCTGTATTGAGGTTCTGATGGTAATTTATTCTTGACTAATCCTGCAACTTGAGAATTATCAATTTCAACAATAAATTATTTAGATAATAGAAATAATGAGAACTTTTTTATTCCTCTAATAATTGCCAATAATTATATTTTTATCATTTTTCATGATATCTATTTTAAAATTAGCTATTACATATTCAATTGATATTATGTGTTCAATTGAATAATAAACAACTCCATCATATTCAGGACTTATTGAGTAGAATTTGAAATATGTTCTTCCTTTGGCAAATTTTGATACTTTTTTTTATAAATAAACATGTCATCAAATTTCGATAATCCATGCGATTCTTTAAGATCTTAAGAGAATTCTTTCTAAATTTAGCAAAAATAATAGTTTTACATTAGTTTTGATCTGGATCTTTAACCTTAGAATCAAGTAACCTTCAAACTCTGAATCTGCAAACAATTCCCTTCGACGGCCTCTTGCCTTAACGGGATCTTTGCTATTCCAGTTTCTTGCTCTCATTGTATTGTTTCTAAAGATTAAAACTCTAGACTTTGATTAAAGAAAAACTCTCTTTGTTACTAAAGTAAGAAATAAATTTTCTATTAGATCTTTCAAGAATCTATGGGAAGAAAAGTTTAGAAACTCATATTTTTATGAAAGGACTGAAATATTATTGATCTATTCTAGATTGATACAAGATTGACATAAAGGACATAAGAGTTTGGCTATCTCACCGATTGAGTGTTCAATTCATTATGTCTTTCCTCTAACTCGAAGGCTTTTATTTATACATCTACATGAGATACTATTATTAAGCCTCTTACATCATTGCTTGCATTAAAGGCATGGAAGATTAATTAAAAGATCAAAAAGCCTTAGACTACCGGATAAAAAACAATTAGAGAAAACTAGTAATACAAGAGAAATAAAACTTCATAGAAATGTTGGAAATATGAAAATGGAAGGTGAATATTTTAATGGAAGAGAACATGTAAAAGGATCGAATATAGTAATAGATACAAGAGTTAGTGAATGTCATGTACTTTCAAACAGAAATAAAGGATAAATAACTCATAGAACTGAACCATATAGATATGTAAATTTTGATGGACAATTACATACTACAGAACTAGAAGTCAAAGTACCAATAAAAATAGGAGGAATTAATCTTTATTACCATGTTATATTGATAGTAGTATGGATATAAATATAATTAAAAACCTACCTAGAGAAATAAAGGAGCAAATCATAGAAAGACTCATAGTAGAATCAATGAAAGATGAATTTATATACGAAAGAATTATTGAAAAATTCGAAAAAGAAGAAAGCATTTTATATTATAAAGAAAATTATGGAGGAGACCCTTCAATCATAAAAATAATTGCAGATTATGGATTCTTGGATTTGATATATCCAGGAAAGTCTTGTGGAAATATCGAAATTTGATGACATGTTTGTAAAAGAAGTATCAAAATTTGTCAAAAAAAGAAGAATATATTTAAATTCTACTCAACAAGTCTTGAATATAATGGAGTTGTTTATTATCCAGTTGAACACATAATATCAATTGGATATGTAGCATCTAATTTCCAAATAGATGTTATGGAAAATGATAAAAGTGCTCCAAAAGTGACCAAGTCATGGATCAAGCATAGAAGAGCACTTGGAATTAATGCCATATATAATATTGCCAAAAATCTATATGTTAAAAAATTCTCATGTTTATGCTAGTATTATAATTGGATGCTAGTCACAAATGAAGGATATGGAAAATCTGAAATTCTGAAAGAATATAATACAAGATTTGATATACATCAATTTCCAGGATTTCCTACCATTATCAAGGAATCTTGCCAGCTAAGAGATTGTCCTAGCTGTATGGGAAGATCATGTAATGTAGGACTAACAAGACAATAATAGAAGGGCAAGTATGCCTTTAATGTAAGCAATGATGTAAGAGGCTTAATAATGGTGCCTCATGTAAATGTATAAATAAAAGTCTTCTGACTAGAGGAAAGGTAAAATGAATTGCCAATCTTGTATCAATCTTGAATAGATCAATAATATTCCAATCATTTCATAAAAATATGAGTTTCTAAACTTTTCTTCCTATTAAAGATTATTTTCTAAAATAGTTTAGTAAATATTATTGCCCTAGATTAGCCCTAATTCTTTTCCATACATAGTATTAGTGTTTTGTATATATGTACTATCATTCTATGAATAATATGAGAGAAATACCTTGAATATTTCTTCACTTCCCATAAATTGTCGAAAGATCTAATAGGAAATTTCTTTCTTACTTTAGCAACAAAAAGAGTTATTCTTTAATCAAAGTCTAGAATTTTAATCTTTAGAAATAGTACAGTGAGAGCAAGAAGCTGGAATAGCAAAGATCCCGTGATGGCAAGATGCCATTAAAGGGAATGGTTTGCAAATCCAGAGTTCGAAGGTCACTTGATTCTAAGGTTAAAGATCCATATCAAAACTAAGGTAAAACTATTATTTTTGCTAAATTTAGAAAGATTTTTTCTAAAATCTTAGAGAATCGCAGGGATTATTTATCATAATGTTTGTATTAATATTTATAATTTGATATATAAGATGTCAGGATATACAATTAAAGGATTAGATAATCTATTAAAAAGATTGTTATAAGAAATAAAAGATATTACTTCTCAACTAGAAAATATAAATATATTATCTGAAGAATATAATAGACTCAAAGAAAAATATGGACATGTTACAAATTATTCTAATTTATTAGATCATAGAATGGATTTATATATTGAAATTCAAAATAGAAGAAATACAAGATAAAACTAGTTTTAAAACTATTCTAAAAAGAAAGGATATATTCTACAATATATAAGAATTCATTTCATTAAGGGTAATATAGACCTTTTATGAATAACTTAAAAAGCATAATTGACCAAGCCAATTACATAAACCCCCCTTTCTATAAGGCTTATTTTGGCTTCTTTTCTGCTAGTTCTCAATCTCTTCTTATCTTCAGTGTCCGTTAGCCAAGTTTGATTGTTGAGTGCAAGCTTTTTAGTTTGGTAAATGAATATCAAGATCCATTTAGCCCCCGTTATGTCTTAGTATTTTTCCTTCTAATTGTTTGCTTTCTGCTTCTGCAGCTTTCTGCTTTGCTTTCTGACATAGGACTTAACATCCGTGAAGCGCATGTGTTTTCTACAACTGATGGCTACTCTTTGGATTTGTTTGTTGTGGATGGATGGCCTGTTGAGGTACTTATTGTTTTGCAAACCAACTTGACTATAGTGTACTAAATTTCATGTAAAACCTTGAAACATTACGTGTCCTACCATGTGCTGGAAGTTAGTGATGCATAATTATTTTCTGATTGATCTTTTTATGTGTTGATTCATGGCACATCTTCATTTGAATGTCTGGGTCTGAACTGGCAGAAAGTTTAAAGGAACTCGGTGATAAATATTGCTTCTATTTTTTATTCCCTTAAATATCTTATTGCATAACAATAGCCTTTATTTTGGCATAGAATTTGTTTCTGAAATAAGTGGCACACATTTCATGGCAACCCAAAAAGGTTGTCGTATACATTATGGTAATGAGATAGTATTTTCTTTGTGCCTGCACTATGTAGGGTGAAGCTATTAGGTTTACTGTGTCACGGGTATCTGTTCTGACTCCTAATGTTGTTGACTTTGCAATTTTTTTTTTTTTAAAAACCAGAATACAGAGGGTTTATATGAAGAATTGAAAAGGTCAATTTCTGGAAGTGAGGTAATTCCCCTTTCCATGCCCCCCCTCCCCTCTTTCTTTATGACAGTTTTAAATTCAGTTCATGAAGTATTAGGGATATCTACATACAGTACTTCATTGTATTTGTGCATCTCTCACTCTCTGTTAGAGTTTGAAGATTAAGTTCTTGAAGTATTAGGGATATAGTATATTGCTTTATTATATGTGTACACATCTAAGTAAATGCAACTCAGCTTATCATATTCCAGTGATGGCGTTCTTTTGACATTGTAGAATATATTCGTTAGTCCATCAGTTTGTAGCTTTCATTTCTACAAGCACAATATTAATAGCTATACTGCCTGTTTGAGCCTCGTTCTCTAAACCTCATTTTTCACGAAACTCATTTCCAACTAAAATTATTTTGCTTGTAAACTCAACTTTTCACAAACATCGCTATTACAAAATCTATTCTCTCAAATAATGGTGCTCAAACAGAGCCTTAATATGCATAAGAAAGAAAGAAATTTGCCATGCACACTTTGGAGATCATATAATTATCCCTATGGGGTACTGGAAGAAAAATAAAATAAAATAAGTCTATCCATATGTCTAAAACTTTCTCAATTTTTTCACCAAGTGTAGTAGTCAAAACTATTTTTAGCACTCTCTGCTGTTTTATATCTGATCGTTTTCTCCAACAGGTTGCAACTTTTTTCTGAGGTCATTCTCTTTGTGTTTGATGGCAGCAATTATGCCAAATACTCTCTATTTTAGTTCAAGTAGCTTGCAAAGTGATTAGCAGTTGGCATTAACTTAATGAAATTCTTTATTTTCTTTGGTTACAGTTGTGGTAGGATCATATAGACCTCAGCTTTTGAAAAATGCACCATCCCATATAATTTCTAAATCCATAACCAGATCCATAAAGGTACAGATACAGGTTAAAGAAGAATAAAGCGAGAGGCCATGACAAGTGTTGCCCAATTTAAAATTTTATATATGCTTGGACTTGTATCTGTTATATGCTAGGAGAAGGAAATAATAACATCATTTCTAGGTATTTATTTTCTCGTTTCTGCTGAAATAGTCATGAAATGTTAGTCTTGTTACAAGTTACCTAGTTAGTTTTTTCTTTTGCTTGAGGTTTCTTATGTTAGTGCAATGTTGGATTCATCACGAAATCTTATAAGAAAGTCAATTTTGGTTAACAGCTACAGATCGATGGTGTCTTGTGCTTTGCTTTGTGTAGGGAACATGGTCTGGTTCCTCACATTCTCAGTCAGCTGTGGAGAAAGCCGTCACTGCACAAGCAAAATCTGAAGATTGGGAAATAGATTGGAGATCGTTGAAGATAGGGGAAAAAATCGCTGCTGGGTCATGTGGAGATTTGTATGTTCATATCTATGCTATGAGTGCTACTCTATATTGGTTAATTCTGTTTCTCAGTGACATTGCTTGCATATTACTCTTGTTTATGGAAGGTATCGTGGAGTATATCTTGGTCAGAATGTTGCTGTTAAGGTGCTTAGACCTGAGCATTTGAATGACCCTCTGGAGGATGAGTTTGCAAAGGAAGTTGCCATTTCAAGGTGCATAGATTTGCTGCCTGCATGCTATTTACATTTAAATTGTTAACTGCCAATTCATTACTGATCAATCTTGCTACAGAGCTGCTATATTAATTACAAGTTAAATAACGACTAAGCCAAAAGGGATCCAAGAGAGCTAAGAAATCTGATACGAAAGTGAGTGATACATCTAAATAGCTACTGTTTGATAGTATTATTGCATCTTTATCAGTGGGCATGGCCCAGCCACAGAAGGCTTCTTAGAGTTCTACTGCATCGACTAAGATACTGAGCGAACTTGTTAGCATTTGCTTTGTTCTTTTTCTGACTTCCGTTTTTTTTTTTTCCTGTTTTCCAATATTGTATTTCCAATATTGTATTGCCCTTAACATTTAGTTTCTCTTCAAGAGTAGTTATAAGAAACTGCTATGATCTGGCGATGATGCATATGTTTGGCACTTAATTCGTAATTAAACCAAATCTTGATGGCCAATTGCATATCAGTCAATGACCATAGTTGCTTTCAGTGGCAGTTTGAACAAGAATTCCGAACAAGCAAGAGTCGTATGTGAAGAATATATATTTTAAAGTTGGAAGTGGCTAGGGAGTTAGATTTTGGTATGTTTTTGATAGGCCCCCGATTTCTTTCAGATGTGTGATCAGGGGAAGGCCATTTCAAAGAAGTTTTTCCAGCTTCATTTAGAGTTCCACTAATTAGGAAGCTTTGGTGAGTCAATTAGTCAGCAGAAGGGACCCAATGTGGTGTGAATACATATCTTTAGAAGAAATTCACAAGTTTGGGAAGTTCAAACTTCACCAAACCTTCTTGATTGTTTTGAGATCAAACTGGGCATTGTGGAGTGGATTTAATCAAGTGGAGTCAAACTGGGAATTAACTATTCTCAGCCTTCTCATCATTGTGCACTTAATGAGGACAGTGAAAGCAATTTCCTTTGGAAGCAAAACTGGAAAATCAAAGCCCAAACCATTGAGTGGCTTTCTATAATTGGGAGACACCTGCTGAGCATATTTTCACAGGGACAAAGGTAACATGCGAGATTCATGTGAATTATTGTATCTTTCTTAAAAAATGCTGACAAGGTCAAGAAACTGCCAGCATTCTTTGATCTTATGGCTAATGATGTGTGGCTTATCATGGATTATGCCTCGTTCAGTTAAAGATGTAGTTTTGAGTTGGAGTTTGTATAGGAGAGGAGGACATTTGGGGCAGGACACCTCTTTGTGGAGATGTAGAGAGATGAATGGGTGCAGTTATGAAGGCAAACAGAAGACAATACTAGAGTTGACAATTTTTTGTGAATGCACTTTTCTTAATGAATATCAGAAATATCCTGACAATAGGCGTAGCTTTTATCTGTTTAATTTATTTGGGAGGGCTCAATTGATATATAGCTGTTGAAGTGCTCTCTAAATGGACATTACCTTCTTGGTGCAAATTCAAATATACAATGGATCTATTTATGAAAAATGTTGCCGATTTTGAGGAGAATATAGTCATTTTTAGGTTTCTTTACATGTTTAAATAGTCTACGCCTTAGAACATCATTTTTAATCTTAAAGTTCAGTATGATGTTTTATCAATGCAGGGAAGTACAACATGGAAATGTTGTTCGCTTCATTGGTGCATGCACAAAGTTCCCTAATTTATGCATAGTCACAGGTAGAGCATTTTCAACTTCATCAATGCATGATGCTCGAACTAGTTAGCTTCTTTTGTTCATTATGTTCCTTCTTTGACTGTTTCTCTATAACTTTCATGCAAGTGAAAATATGCCTAGAGGAGTCGAACTCTCAGATTCAGTTTGCTATCCCCCATCCCTATCCCAAATGAAGAGTTATTTGTTTATGGTTTAGCACTTCAACATTCTCACGAACTGCTTATATATGTTTTAACTTTTATGTGCATTGTCTTATCCTCACCGAATTTGTCAGTTTGTTCATGTTGCCATTGTATTCATGTCTATGTTTCGTCTTGAAGCAAAATGGTTCTGGAGATTCTATTGTTTGACTTCTAGTAGTAAGAATAGTATATATCTGTAGCACTTGTAGAATTTACTCATCTAACTGCTATTATTTCGTGTAGAGTACATGCCTGGAGGGAGCCTCTACGAATATTTGCACAAGAATCATGTCATCTTGAAGCTCTCACAGTTGCTGAAGTTCGCAATCGATGTGTGCAAAGGCATGGAGTACCTGCATCAAAAGAACATCATTCACAGAGATTTAAAGACCGCAAATTTGCTTATGGATGCTCACTGTGTAAGTTCATAGAGATATTAGATTTTTATGTTGGGACCTGTAGTCTATATTGCCTATTGATGTTAGGACAAAAGAAATTTTCAACGACTTCACGTCTCTCTTCTCATTGTTGAGTATGATTGTTAGGACCGAAAGAAAGTTTCCACGACTTCGTTTTTCACTGCATATGGTGGTTGTGTGGCTTATCATTGTAAGTTGTGAAATGAAACCCTTAATTTGGAATTGTGCATGATGGATTGAAAATGCAGCTTGATTTCAATTTTACCAATGAATTTGTAAAAAACTATGGTATATGTTCTTGTGAGGATGACTATAAGATGTTTAGTCATTTCATTACTCTGTTCTGGTAGACATATTTAAATTCATCCGCAACTATTACTTGTAGTAAATTAATTCCTTGATTTTTACATCAAACATCGATCAAATCTCTCCTCTAACAAAGTGCACAAAAATGATCATTAGCTTACGCAGGAAATGTAAGGAGTGAGATTTGTACTCAAAATGTGAGGACGAGAAAATAGGCCTGCTCTGTTGAGCTTGCAGATTTGTTGAACATGCTGGCCATTAAAATACATGCACATGTCCCCCCATATGCTCTGTTATATTAGATGCAAATGATTTATATAATTCAAACAAGTGAAAGAAGGTGAGGCCTCAAGGGCCATGCATCAACACGCTCCAATCTTTGTCAATTGCATGAAGTATTTAAAACATTCTACTTTGTATCTAGAAAATCGGTTGTTATGTTTCTAATACATACTGCTTGTATAGTATGTTTGTTTAAATTAGTTTCTTTTTAATTGTTTTTTCTTAATCAACATTTGTTTAATTCTGTGATTGTGTGTAATAAGGTCCTTTTTAATTACTTGCTCTTGTTTAAAGTTCAATGTAACTGTACTCATATACGTGAATATACTTGTAGGTTGTTAAAGTAGCAGATTTTGGTGTGGCTCGATTCCAGAATAATGGTGGGGTTATGACTGCAGAGACAGGAACGTATAGATGGATGGCACCTGAGGTTTGACTTTTGGTCAGCTATTGAAAATATTCAAGTCTTTTATGTCTAACAATCTTTCTTGGGATATGATGACATTTGCATACACTTCAACATCCCAAGTTACCTCTCCCATCACATTCCAAAATAGTTTGTTGACATAGGAATCATTATGAAGATGTTGTTTAATTAATGAAGTATAACAATGTTTGGATGTGAAAAGGGTCACATCATTTGTGGTTTGATGATCATGGAAGTTGAGCAATAAATTATTTTACATTGAGATAGACGATTGCTAGAAAGTGCAAACTCTCTTGAGAAGCTTTTCTGTCAACGTTGTAATAGGGCGTTTACCCTTTTTGACACTCGTGTATCGGTTTGAACTCTATTGAACATTTCCGAAAATGAAATACAGAAGTCATAATTTTAGATGGATCGGGCACTTTTTAACACTCTCATACAAGTGCCTGAACATTGGTATTGATAATCAAATGGCACGCATTCATATTCCTGAGCCCTGATTTTATTCTGTCAACCCTAAGCACCATGCAACCTTATCTATGAGTTGGTTTCTAAATTCACGATTTTGTGGTTTGGAAGCATTTATTGCTAGCATAATGATAATGGAGTTCCCTAAAGACTTGATAAATTAATTTTATTAGTTGCTTAATTATATCTTTTTTGTCTTTTGCAATTTCTTTGCTACAGGTGATAAATCATGAACCGATATGATCAAAAAGCAGATGTGTTCAGTTTTGCTATAGTTCTTTGGGAGCTTGTGACTGCGAAGGTGTTTCTTTAATTTATATCTTGTAATAAATTGTAATTAAATCTTTGAGAGTGAGAAAGGTCACGTTGTATTTATGACAAACTTTCCATCTTTTGTTGGGGCTGCAGGTTCCTTACCACACCATGACACCTATACAGGCTGCACTGGGAGTCAGGCAGGTTTGTGACCTGCTTTTCACAAAAAATGTTCCGTCTGTAATGGCTGTCATTTGACATAACTAGGCTAACTGAGCGAAGTACCACGTCCCATATTTATGTGCTTGTGTTAATGCTTAATATGATGCAATTTAGGTGAAGGGGTGTCCCTCCGTTCACCTGTAATAAAACTATCCTGGAACTGTGTAAGCCATGTATTAGCCTTATGGAGGCATCAAAGTGAATGAATCCGAGGTTGTTTTCATGATCTTTAATAAACAATCAGTATACAAAAGCTTGTGTTCCTTTATTGTATTCTGATAAGAACTGGAGACCCTCTGAGTCTGAGTTGCTTAGTAATGTTGTAATGCGAGTTCAATGTGAGTGGTGATATTTAGTGCTTGTTTAGTATTGTTCGCTAGAAAGTTGGTCAATCTTTATTTTTAACCACACATTTCAACTTTTATCCACCTTTTCACCGCACATTTTATGGGACCTTCTAGCTTTTATCAACTTTTAGTAACATCGCACAGTCCCTTAATCTTTTGAGTAGACCTTGGAGCAATCAGATTGGCATTAGTTAGCTAACAGATATACGAGGGATCAACTGCAGGCTAATGTTGATGCATTTATGTTCATATAGCTTTTTAATGTTTTTTGATTTACATATAATATAAGTGAAAGTAATTTGTGCAATCCTAAGTGAAGATGCCTCTTAATCTCGTATATATGAATTCCACCGTGACATGATTTCTCTAATATTGAACAGTTGTATAATTGCAAAGAAATCTTGCAGGGCAATGCATACTGATATGTGGTTTCATAGCGAAATAATGAAATAATGATTTGACTTATTTGCGTTCCGAACACGTTGATGATTAAGAAATGGGTAAATACGGATACACAATGTTGCTATTTTGAAACAGTCAATAGCAAGTATTTAGAGCATAATGCTATCTTCTACTGTTGAAGAAAATTTATACGTCTTTTACTTTCCCTTGTTTAATTTTGGTGCTTCTTTTCCTGTCTTAGTTTCTTTCTCTTGAGAGGGTGTCCTGTTCTACCTGGTTTTAATGTAAGAAGTGAGGGAAAGATTAGCAGAGTGGGAAAAACAGCAAATAGGAAATCAGATTGAACATATGATTAAGTTTTCCTTGATATATATTCAACAGTTACATTTATTGACAAGCTTCTTGATTTGTATGTGCATCATCTTCTAGGGTCTTCGACCAGAACTTCCCAAAAATGGTCATCCAAAGCTTCTAGACTTGATGCAGAGATGTTGGGAAGCACTTCCTGATAATCGTCCAACCTTCACGGAAATTGAAGTCGAACTCGAGGAACTCCTACGGGAAATTCAGGTAAAAGTTGATTGTTACAGTTGTGGGTCCATTCCTTGCGTGCCCATTGGTATGGATGGAGTGATCAAATAGTAATTAAACTTTAAAGTTCAATAACCAACATGAAATTTTGTAAAATGTTTAGCGACCACTAGTGAATTTAACCCTATGTGAACTCATATGTCCTGCCCCATATATATATATATATATACCGTTTAAATTTGACAAATTTCCAACTGCAACTCATTTTCCTGTTCTTTTCACAGGATACTCCGGTTTCACCGAATGGCATCTGAAATATATAATGAATATTCAACATTTTACCTACACATCGGCACATTTTGATAGTAGCTAGTCAGAGTTTTTAGTCGTCCTCATATTAGATAAGACAGTGCAATACTCTTAATAGGAATACAGTATGTTTGTTTTGCTGTACAATAGTTTTGTTCTTTTTTTCACGAGGAAGTCAGCAACACCAACTTATACCTGTAGATGAATGCTTTATGAATCAAAGAGGATTTTTTTTTTATTTTTTTTCATTTTTTTATTTTATTTTTTTGGGTGAACACGATCATTTTGATAAGACTCGACACTCGCTTTAATTACTAGTAAGTTCAAGTTATCAATAATTTCGAGCCAATAGAGATGTGTTAATGTTAAAAGAGTAGATTTACGTCCAGTAAAATTGAAAATGTCAAAGTAATATATAAGAGCATCTTCAAGATACTCTATTTTTAAAGAATATGTTCTATCATTTGGAGAGCATCTATAAATTTAGAGAGTTAAAAGTTTGAAGTACTTCAACAATCTCTTTATATTTAACACTTAATTTTACTACTCCCAAAAAATATTAATTGTTTTTCTTTATTTTTTATTTTAACTAGCTTTTTTTAAAATTATTTTATTGTTTTCCTATAT
>CAIGRQ010310703.1:0-21251 GCA_903798375.1 Fraxinus sp. D2006-0159
GCAGAAGTATGGTACAGCCGGTTAGCACCCCTCAGCATCAGGAGCTGGCCAGACCTCAACAGGACCCAAATATTTTGTTAGTTTACAACATTCTTCAACTAAGTTGGATGAATTCTAAAATAAGAAATGGTCTAATCCAATGTTGTTACTTACGTGTAAAATTGAATTTGTTTGTCCGACTCCATGTCTCCCTCGAAGAGAACATTCAGAAACTCGACTATAACAAGTTAAGGATATGAGCATTCTATCTTCTAGAAAACTTTTAAAATGAACGTTGAGCAAAATTATTTACCAAAAACTCATAAGCTTAGATGAGAGGGGCCATCGAATCCTCAGATATTTTGGTGAACTTTGTGTTTCTTTGTATTTGGTATGATTTATGGAGGGTCAGTTGGGAAACATAATTTTGTTCAAGAATTTATTTTTGTCAGCTGATTTCATTAGTTAATTAATATTAGCTATTTACTGTGGGTTGTTTATAAATAGGCTGTTGAAAAAGTTTGCTGCTTTTGGAGGCCCAATTATATTCTGTTACCTTGGCCCAACTTCTGATCCAATTAGTAGAAAATTCTGGAATGGTACAACACACATTACCTCAAGGACCTTTCTGCAAATAAAGAGAGTCATTATTTGATGGTTGACGCATGGCTTAATCAAGGCTTTTGGATTGATGTAAAATTTGACTTTCTCACAAAGGGGGTAGCCAAACGTGGAGAGATAGACTTTTCATTTTAGGAATTTACTTCTTTCCTTCGGTTTTAACAGCTTCTCTTGTTCTTTCTCTGTAAATTTTTTGGGTTTATTCTCTTCTAATTTCTTGTGTGATTTTGAGAAGTAGAATAGTTATTGTGATGAATTCTTGTGTGAGTTCATGGTTGTGAGAGAAGTTCGAACTATTTCTGCAGTTTTTTGGCTGTATTCTTGTAACCTCATTTTGCCTATTTTTGGGCGATTTCTTAGTGGATTTGAGCTTATTCCTTACGGATGCTCAATGGAGATTAGGCATTAGAAGTGGTCACCGAACCTCGGGGCCTTTGGGCCGAATCTTGTGTTGATCTTGATTTTTGTTCTTTTATTTTCTTACTAGTAAATCGACAATACGAATTTCTTTTGGGACCAACATAGGCCAACAAAGAAGAACAAGTGTAGAAGCAATTGAAATAATTTAAAAAAAAATGAGGAAGAAAATAGAGAAAATGGAAAATAGCAATAGAGTCCCCAATCTTTGACAAGTGGTGCACTTGGATCCCCAAACTTCAAAACAGAATTTATGTCCCCTGTTACTTTTGATAGTCCCCAAAATATGATTTTTTTTTTTGGGTACTTCCCCAAGATATTATTTTACCTTCATCTTTAATTAACAAATCAAAATTATATTCGAAAAATAACATCACCTTTATCTTTAAATAAACAAAAATCAAATGAAAAAAGTAGGGTATAAACTACCCCCTTACCAAATCACCTCCATTCTACTTTAATAAATAACATATTAACCAACATAACAAAGAGCTATCATGTCAAAAAATATATAAAAAAATACGTATTCTATGATCAAATTTTTTAATTTGCATTGGGTTGTCAATTGAATAATGCTGTCTATAGAAGCGATGGTAATGGGAGCTATCTGAGCTTGAAATATCCTATGCGAGCTACTCATATGTCTGCTTTTGCAGCCACCAGTTTGATGGAACTTGTGAGTGGTGATAACTACATTTTGTGCACTTATTCGAGTCAAATTACTAAGATTTTATGTTGTCAAAATGTTAAGTTTTACTTGGGTTAAATTTCTCTTATTTTAGTTTTGGATCCGTCTATATACAATTGGAAAAGAAACAGGGATGAATTGATGATTGGATGAAAGGTTTTGGGGATTAATGTGCACATGAGAAGAAGTTGACGGATAAAAATAGGCATATTTTGTAGTGGAGGATCAAAATAGAAGAAAAAATGAAGAAAATGACTAAAAATGAATTTTGGAAGTTATATAAGCTAGGCGACCGCTCGGCTTGAAGTTTCAACTGGGCCAGCACCCAATAAGGATCAATTTTTCATTTCGAATTCTTCTCCAACAAGGACTCTTCTTCTTGGATCGATTTCTAGACGTTTTTGAAGACTTTTTGGAGACTTTTGATAGGCATATAAATAGAAGATGTTAACTCTAAAGAAGGGAACAATTGATTGCAAAAAGAGGCAAAGAACACAAACATCGAATTCAAGAAATCCAAATACCAAGTTCAAGAATTTCGGGTGAGCGATAAGGACAAATCACAAATCCGAATAGTTAACCAATCAACACTACAACTTTTCAGTGCAATGTGTCTACCCTTAAAAATTATTTATTATCACAATATAAATTGTTTCATACTGTACTTCTCAAAGCATACACCCAACATAAATTATTGTGAGGGATCATATGTACTTTAATTTGAATGCAATAAAAAATAAAATCACAATTGTTTTGTTATAAATATTAATTTATCACAATACTATATATGAACACAACCTAACAAATCTTCCACTTGCCCTAGAGTATATGTGTCATGTCTTGCATATGCCTATAAAAAATCTTTAGCCAACATGCTATTAGTGAACAAGTCTGTGAGATTATCCTAAGGAGCAATCTAAGTGACAACCACATTTCCTCTACCAACTATTAAGCGATGATATTTTAGTTCAAAGTGTTTACTCCTCTAATGACTCTTGGTTCATTTGCTATGGTCTCATTGTTATCCCATTTTGTAGATATATGGACCATCTTGGTATCTGTTATGAATTTCTGGAGTCACATAGCCTTTTTAGCTGCTTCACAAACTACCAAATACTCGGCCCCCATTGTGGAATCAACAATGCATAATTGGTGAATAGAGTCTCTACACCAAGTTTAAACAATGATCCTAATGTGGACTTGCGAGATTCTTTATCAACCTAGAAGTCCAAATTCGTATAACTCATTTGAACAAGATATGATGATGAGTAAACTAGTATATGGTTCCTTGTTCTTCGAAAGTTTTATGGATATACTTTACAAACACCAATTGTTTCACTCTAGAATTATATTGATATCGACTCAATATATCAACAATATCAACGGGCAGGTCTACTGCAGCTATGAGACTATCTACTACATGCATAAGGTATCTTACTTATGTGTTCCACTTCTTCAGGAGTTTTAGGGTACTGATCCTTAAATAGTTTGGATTCCATGCCTGAAAGGTAGAATCTTGCTTGAAAATCTGATTAGTATCTTATCAACAGGTGAAGTTTGGGACATATAACAACATGTTCTTTCGACCTCTTATGATCTGAATACCTAAAATATAGCTATCTTTACCTAAGTCCTACATATAAAGCTGTTGGACCAACCACGCTTCATTGATTATAATGCTCCCACACCATGTCAAATGAGCATAATATCATCCACATAAAGCACAAGGAGAAATACAATTTTGTCTTGTATCAAAACTAAACGTCATAATCACTTCATCGAATCTCTTGTTTCTAGATCTCGATGTCTGCATCTATCCATAAATGAACGTTGAAGCTTGAAGAGTTTCCTTTCATTACCATGTTCTATGAATTCATATGGCTGTATCATAAGATACATTCTAACATTCTTAATTTGTAGCCATAAATGTGAATCCGCATCATCCATAGTCTCTTTATATGAACTTGGATCATCAATTTGTACTGTGGAGATTGCTTGATTGGATTTCTCAACCAACAAGTAGACAGAATGGATGGTTGATCCTAGAATGTGGCATCATTTGGAATCAAAACATATATATTAGTGCTAGTATCCTCACTAATTTCAACATTTACTTTTATATATGGGATTAGATGGCAACTTATCCCTTGCACTCATATCACATTGTCTATGTATTCTTAACATAGATAATTGTTCATCATGAGGTTGTGTTCTAGGAATCGATGGGGTAGAATTACTCATACTCATTTCTTCCAACACACCCATACTCTTGAACTAATGCTCACACTACAACAAAAATAGCATACGACAACGTTCAAAAAACATTGTCGTAGGCCTACAGCAACGTTCAAAAAACGTTTCCGTAGGCCTACAACAACGTTTGAACGTGTGTTGCAAATCGAGGTGTTGTCGTAGAGTAGAAAGATAGGACAACGTTTTTTTGAACATTACCGAAAGTCTGCGGCAACGTTTAAAAAACGTTTCCATCGTAGAGATACGGCAACGTTTGGCAAATGTTACGAAAGGCAGTCTTTCAAATAGATTGGCAAAATTGAAAATGCAACTTATGAACAAATTTTGAAATTGCATAAAAATTGATAATTTCATTACAAATTTTTGAATCCATAAACTTGAAAATTAGAATATGATACAATACCACTTAAATAAAAAATCGATCATAAACGGAACACATAAAAACTACTCTCTTTCTTATTTCCGATGCTTTCACGGCTGCAGCACGTTCTTCAGTAGTATTCTTCTCTTCCTTAAATAGAAACATTAAGAATTGAGCCAACCTCTACAAAACTTCTCTGATGATGAGCTTGTTTCCTAATACCACTAAGAGCACTTGAAACCCAGGAATAAATAACTCTGCAACCCAAAACCTACTAATCACCAGCAACAATAACAAATATAGTATAAACAATCACAATTTATGAATGGCCGATAAATTTCACTAACTCAAGTTATCAGAAAAAATTGGACTTTTCTATTATATAATAAAGAAGCTATAAAATCTCATAATTACTTTTCAAAACTAAACATTATAGAATTCTTAAAATCCATTATACTTGATACTAATAATGTAACACTAAAATATAAAGAATCTGAAAAATATTGTACAAAATGACATCTAAGTATAATATAAGCTGATATTTAAAATTCTTTAACTGCATAGACTGAAATCTGCATATTGTCTAAAGGTACTATAGTCCCTAAAGGTAATCCTTCCAATTCATGGGATCATCACATTTTGCATGTCTTCCAATTCATGGTTCGTTTACATTATTGCTGCACAATCTTGATGTGTTACAAGCAAAATTTAAGAAGCATGGGATAACAATCAGTGCATAATGAGATATATGACTAGGTGACTTAAGAGAAACACAGTTCATCAATAGTGAAAAAAAAATCATGGCCAACAGAAAAAAGTGGAATAAGATTTTTCATCAATCAAAAGGGAAGGCTCAAAGTGAGAGAAAGGTTAAAGAGATTCCTTTTCTGTAGGCTTAGATACTTCTTCATTAATAAAAAATAAATAAATATATAAATAATAATAAGCTGCTTGTTGAAGGGTGAATAATTACAGTCACATGGATGGAATATGTCAATTTGGATATTCAACCCAACAAATAGCATGTACCGTCACTCTAATCGAAGTAATGAATTATGCGTATTTATCAGTTAATAATGATTTTTCATTCTTTAAGAGTACCCATCACTTAAATTGAAGAAACACTCACGCAGTTGAAAATTGCAGGCGCTTCAGGCCCTGAATAAATAGTAAATTCAGAACTTATAAGTTTCAACGCATAGTAAATAACATCAAGTATCAATTGCAAGAAATAAATTAACAAGGTTCAGAAAAAAATCGTGAGAATTAGAAAAATTGAGCAGCGGTCTTAGATCTCCAAGGAAATGATGCTAGAAGGTCCAAAGATTAAGAAGTAAGTAATTCTTATAAACTCCACGCATTGCATCATACCTTATATATTAATGGGAAAACTATAACAATAAACAAGGCTGAAAGAAACCTCACCAATTTCCAAGTCATGCAACGGATAAGCAGCAACGGACCTTCGTGACATTGAAGAATGAATTATTTCATTGAGGACAAAATGAGACTTCCCCAAACTCCTTTCACTTCCTTCTCCACTTTCATCCGCCATATTCAACTTCAAAAAATTAAATATTAGCCAACTCTACATGTAAACTAGCTACAGGAATTATAATACACAATTTGAATCACATTCATCCAAAAAAAGGTTGAAGATTGACATACTTTGACATAAAATTATCACCAAAGTCTAAAACGATATTCTGTCAATCTTTTCTTCCAATTTGGCACTTCACATACATGACTGTCACACGAGATGCTCTTTAAGGGTAATTCAGTTCAGGTATGGCTTATAGGATTAGACTGGTTGTATCATAACGTGGCTTTCTTTCATTTTTGTCTCCTAATCATACGGCTTATAGGATTAGACTGGTTGTATCACAACGTTTAAGGAAGCTTGAACAAAACCTGAATTTGAGATTATAGTGGAACTAATCTAAATGCACAATTTCCTTTTTCATTCTGCATAAATTAACATTGGGCCAAGTGTGAAGAGAATAAAAAACCACCATAGAAGGAAGACCGAGAGGGCCAAAGTTGGAGAAGTGTGCGAAGGTCCCAAATTCTGATTTCGTCCGATTGACCCATGGCTCTCAACCATTGTATATAAAAACACATGTCAGACATTGTTAAAGGTTAATGCAAAATTTTATACATTCAAAGTAATCTTGAATTCTCTCTCTACTTGAAAGGTTTGCTTTAGCCGACCCCCTTTAAAACCTTGTTAAAAATCACTACAAGGCAGAAAATGCTTGGAACCACCTACTTCCGTTGGACCATTTTTTGGGGTCAACAGATTGGAGCTGTCGTAGAAAACTCGATACCATTACCACGTACATCCTAGTGGTAAAAGTCATCCTCGAAGAGCCTTGAAGAAAGGTCTTGATTCTTGAAAAAAAATCATTGCAAGGAGACAATTCGAAAGAACACCATGAGTTCAAGTCACCAAAGAACACATCAAGAAGGAAGGCAGCAGGGGGCCTCTAAAGAAGAGATCCTTTGCACAAACGTGAATATACACCGCCCTCATCACCGCCACAGAAGAGGTGATACCGTTGCGCGCTTGGCACGGAGGGTTGGCGAGATGGCAGCAAATATGAGAAACATGGCCCAGTAAAACGCCAACATGCAACAGTTGCTAATGCAAATGCAGCAACAAGCGGGCCCCCAAATGCCTAAGCGCGGAGCCTCATATCAGGAGGGCAAAGAAAATGACACAGTAACTTACCCCTAAAGATATGGGCGGAATAACCAAGCAGAGAGAGAAATGGGAGTTGAAGCTTCTAACAACTACGGTCACCTCGGAGACGACATACCTATGAAGGAGGGCCTCTCTCCAGAATACTCACAGGAGTGCGAACCACAAAGGTCTGCCAGACAGAAACTGTCTTAACCACCTTCCAGGCCAAAGAATGGGCCACAACAGCCTCCCGTCCAAAGAGCTCCGGATCAAAACACAGAGTATAAACCTCAGGAAGCCCCACCTCCCAAAAATAGGTGGGAAGGAGGGACGCCACTAACTTGAGAAACCAGGCCAATGCAGTAACTCCTATGTATCAAACGGATGAAAATGATTCTGATGGTCCTTGCAGATCATTCGAGCTGGATGATGACGACGAGAGCCTGCCATTATCTCAAGAATTGCGAAGTGCCCCGGTCCCTAGCCACTTTGTTCTCCCAAAGATACCCAAATATAAGGGCAAAGGTGACCCGACAAAGTATCTCAACAACTATAAAACTCAAATGTCATTAAGAGGAGCCTCGCCGCATTGAAATGCAGAGCCTTCCACCTCACACTAATGGGGGCAGCGAAAATTTGGTACAGTCGCATCCTTGCAGGAAGCATCAGGAGTTGGCCAGACTTAAAAAAGGCCTTTCTGAACTAATCCATGTCCAGCAAGGAAGGAGATGCCCTTATCCAAAGGCTGCAAGACATGAGATAGCAAGCGGGGGAAACTTTGAAGAGTTATTTGGCTCGTTTCACTGACGAGATGACATATTGTGAACAAGTCACAGATAGGGAGGCCCTCTCTGCCCTAAGGGGGGGCCTCAACATGAACACTCTATTCTGGAGGGATGTGCGCAACAAAAATCCCACCACTTATGATGCACTGGTAGAGATGATGAGAAGCGAGATCGTTAATGAAGAACTCATAGACCACCGCAACCGAACGTCAATGGGATTGTCGCCGTCCCAAAGACACATGAGGGGTCCTGTATCCCACTGGTGGACCAACAATGGACTCAAACGGGTCATACTATAGCTCCTACTTCAGGGCAGGCACTGGCAACTGTGACGTTAAATGTCGTGCCATCCTTGACGTATGAAGAAGTGGGTCCCAGCACTCACAAACCACCAAATTTGCCCAAAGGAAGAAGGAGAGGCATGACAAGGGTGGAGAACCTAGAAATAGGCCATACAATGCTTACTACCAACCTCCCAACAGCAACACTAAAAACTACACAAACAAACAGCGTCATGGAGATTACGCAGACCCCCGTAATGAAGGTAGAGATTCTCATCCTCAACAAAGAAATGTCCCCTCGTCCCGGCAGGAGCCCCGATACAATGATGCAAGGGGAAACCACCGACATGTTTCTCCCAGGAGAGAATACGAAGACGACAGAAATAGATCAATGGGACAAAGGCCAAGAAGGGAGCCCTCAGTCGACGCCAAGAATGCACCTATCAGGGAGATTGATACGATTATTGGCGGTCCGCATGTCGGAGGAAGTTCGAAAAATGCCCTGAAAAACTACGCAAGAGAAGCCAAGGATCCTCCCATGATAAACTATCTAATAAACAAATTCGGAGGGGGGGGCAGAACACCCCACCAATCACCTTTTCGTCAGAAGATTCTGCAGGGGTCCATTATCCACATTGTGACGCCCTTGTGGTCCGAGCCGTTGTGGCCAGAAATGGTCTCAAATGCATGCTGGTTGATAATAGGAGTTTTGTCAACATACTGTTTGGAACCACTTTCGATGAAATGGTGGTGGATCACGAACTCGCTCCCATGACTGCTCCTCTATATGACTTCACTGGCGACAACATCGTCCTAAGGGGAAGGATTACATTGACAGTGGAAATGGGAGAGTTTCCATTCAGGGCCCAACATTTTATGGAGTTCCTTATTGTGGACTACAGATTCGCCTACCACGGCATTTTGGGACGACTTGTTCTAAGAGAATTGGAAGCTGCAATATCTATTCATCATTTGTGCATGAAATTCTCCACAAAGGAAGGAATCACAGCGGTTTGGGGCGATCAAGCAGGGTCAAGGGAATGCTACTACCTAAGCTCCCTAAGAAAATTCGAACCCTGAAGTATTAATGTGATCCTCGTAGATGCCGAAATGATTGAGGCTCCTAGGGAGATTATAGCCCCTGAACAAGGAGTAGATGTGTCAACATGGTAGAAGCCCCTGAAGAAGGGATGGTTGAAGTTGACCTGGATCCCAGGATCACTTAACCAAATTCTCAGCCTACCCCTGTGGAGGAGCTAGAAATTTTTCCCATCAGCCAAGTTGACCCCACCAAATCGCTACAGATTGGGAAGGATCTCAACCCCGAGTTAAAAGCCGGACTGAAAGGGTTTTTACTCAACAACTTGGACATATTTGCTTGGAAACACAAAGACGTGGTGGGCATTGACCCTAAAGTCATTTGCCATCAACTTAACATAGACCCCAAGTTCACTCCACACAGGCAAAAGATGAGAGCCCTGAATTCGGAGCGGTACACAGCGCTAAAGGAAGAGGTACACGGCCTTGTATCTAATGGGTTCATCAGGGAAGCAGTGTATCCGAAATGGATATCCAACATCCGAAATGGATATCCAACCCCGTTCTGGTAAAAAAAGACTAACGAAAAATGGAGGGTCTGCGTGGATTTTTCTAACCTCAACCAAGCCCGTCCTAAAGATAGTTTATCCCTCCCAAGGGTCGATCAGTTAGTCGATTCCACGATGGGACACGAACTCCTGAGCTTCATGGATGCTTATTCAGGATACAACCAAATTTCGATGCACCATGCTAACTAGGAGCACACTTCCTTTATAACCGATCGGGGTTTGTACTGTTATAAAGTAATGCCTTTCGATTTAAAAAATTCAGGAGCTACTTACCAGCGGTTGGTTAATAGAATGTTCGCCAACCTATTAGGTAAGACGATGGAAGTATATGTGGATGATATGTTGGTAAAGAGCCTTAAGTCAACGGACCACGTGAGACACTTGCAAATGACATTTGAAATTCTGAGAAAGTACTGCATGAAGCTAAACCCCTCCAAGTGTGCTTTTGGTGTCACTTCTGGAAAGTTCCTGGGTTACATGGTTAACCAGCCTGGAATTGAGGCAAACCCTGAGAAAATCAAGGCGCTGCTAAGCATGGATCTCCCTGCAAACCGAAGGAAGTGCAATGCCTTACATGCTGACTTGCAGCGCTCAACATCTCTAAAGCCACTGACAGGTGCCTCCCTTTCTTCAAAACTCTGAAGGGTGGGAAGAAATTCCCAAAGGAAGGAAAGGTTCTGTCATTATATTTAGTTGTAAGCACCAACGCAGTAAGAGGGTAATGTGCAACTACTAGTATACTACGTTAGCAAGGCTTTCCTACCAGCAGAAATGCGGTATACTAATGTGCAGAAACTGGCCTTATCACTCATGGTAGCGTCAAGGAAGCTAAGGCCATACTTCCAAGCCCAAGAAGCTGAGACCATACTTCCAAGCCTACAATATCTGTGTGTTAATGAACCTTGCCCTCAAGAAAATACTACAAAAGCCAGATGCCTCCGAAAGGCTTGTATAGAATTGAGCGAGTTCAACATTTCTTACCACCCCAGAACCGCAATAAAAGGATAGGCAATAGTAGATTTCGTGGCTGAATTTGCAGAAGCAATAGATATCAACATCACCATGGAGCCAGTGGAACCACCAACCTAGACGTTGTTTATTGACGGTTCAGCAGGAGAGAGTGGCTCCGGAGCTGGTGTACTACTGGAGAGTCCAAAGAGGCACAAACTTAACTGTGCTATAAGGTTCGGATTCAAAACTTCCAACAATGCAGCTGAATACGAAGCGCTCCTAGCAGGCATCAAGCTAGTCAAAGAAATGCAGGTGAATAACCTGGCAACACAAAGTGACTCCCAGCTTGTGGTGGGTCAAGTTAACGGCAGCTTCGCCGCTAAGGATAAAGGTATGGCAGTATATTTGAAGAGAGTTAGGGAGTTAATTCTCTACTTTGACAAGTTTGAATTAGTTCAAATCCCTAGGGCAAAGAACTCGCATGCAGATGCCTTATCACAATTGGCCGGCAGTAAGGACTTTGAATTGCTCAAGACTGTATCAATTGATTACCTGGCCCACCTTCCACAGTTCAACAAGAAGAGGTGATGTGGATAGGAGACGCCCCTTCCTTGATGCAGCTCATACTGGCATACCTCTGGAACCACACTCTTCCTGAATATAAGCAAGAGGCCCGAAAACTCAGACGTAAGGTGGCCCGATACATAATCAAAGATGAAATCTTATACAAAAGAGGTTTCTCCTTACCGCTTCTGCGATGCACTGGAGGGGACGAAGCTGATTATGTGTTGAAGGAAGTACACGAAGGGGTATGTGGAAACCACACTGAAGGCCTGACCCTCGCCCATAAAATCTTGAGATAAGGATACTACTGGCCCACTCTAAAGAAGGATGTCGTTCACTTCGTCCAACGATGTGACAAATGCCAACGCTTTTCCCCGGTGCAAAGGCTCCCCTCCCAAGAACTCACCGTTGTATCTAGTCCGTGGCCCTTTGCTAAGTGGGGGATCGACCTTATAAGCCCCCTACCCAAAGGAAAAGGATGGGCGAATCATGCTATTGTCGCCATTGACTACTTCACCAAGTGGGTTGAAGCTGAAAATCACTAAGGCGCACACATTAAAATTCCTCTGGAAAAATATTATATGCCGATTTGGAATTCCCCACTCTATAGTTACGGATAACGGGCGACAATTTGATAATAAGAAGCTCCGCGACCTCTGTGACGAGCTAAACATCAAGAAACACTTCTCATTTCCTCACCATCCCCAAGCAAAAGACCAAGTAGAGGCGGTCAACAAGACCATAAAACACCTCCTCAAAAAGAAACTGGATGAGTAAAAAGGAGCGTGGGTGGACGAGGTTCCCAATGTACTATGGGCAATAAGAACTACAAGCCGTACTACTACTAGGGAGACCCCTTTTTCCATGACTTACAAAGCGAAAGCAGTAAGCCCGGTTGAGATTAGCTTACCATCACCCCGACGCCTACAGTTCAACAAAGTCTCAAATGAGGAAATAAGGCGTGGCAAGCTTGATTTCCTCGAAGAAAGGAGAGATGCTTCACAAATTAAATTAATGACATATCAAAGGAAGATGATTCGATACTACAACGCTAAGGTTAAGCGAAGGTCCTTTAAAAGGGGTGACTTAGTGCTCCGAAGGGTTTTCTTGTCTTCAAAGGAACCTGGGAAGATCCCTATCGCATTACAAGCGAGATTCGACCAGGGACATTCTTGATTGAAAATTTGGATGGAAAGGCTCAGCCCCATCCTTGGAACATTGAGCACCTCCGTATGTATCACCAGTGAGGCCCCGTTTGTATATGTACTACTTGTGATCAATAAACATCCAAATTCATTAATTAATTGGTTAAGTATGATCGGCTCATACATCTTCATCAACGGAAATGGCGAGTCCATATCTTCAAATTATTAATTATGACAAGTTCATAAATTAATTGGTTAAGTATGACCGGCTCATACATCTTAATCAACGGATAAAATATGGCGAGCCCATATCTTCAAATTATTAATTATGACAAGTTCATAAATTAATTGGTTAAGTATGATCGGCTCAAACATCTTCATCAACGGATAAAATATGGCGAGCTCATATCTTCAAATTATTAATTATGACAAGTTCATAAATTAATTGGTATGACCGGCTCATACATCCACATCAACGGATAAAATATGGCGAGCCCATATCTTCAAATTATTAATTATGACAAGTTCATAAATTAATTGGTAAAGTATGACCGGCTCATACATCTTCATCAACGGATAAAATATGGCGAGCCTATATCTTCAAATTATTAATTATGACAAGTTCATAAGTTAATTGGTTAAGTATGACCGGCTCATACATCTTCATCAACGGATAAAATATGACGAGCCCATATCTTCAAATTATTAATTATGACACGTTCAAAAATTATTGGGTTAGGTATGACAAATTTATGAACCCCCAATACAACCGTTGCGTCCTCCGTTAGTTGCCAAAAAGCAAGAGGTATTAGACAAAATCTTAAAAATGTCTAAGGACTACAAAGAGGAGGATCAATTTGAATTATCACCAAAAAATTACAAAGGGAGAGCTGATTATTACAAAGAACCTAATCTACGCACACAACATCTTCCTTCGCAGACACCTCCAAAACGTCCGCCTCCTCTGCCTCATCCCCTTCCGGTGCCAGGGTTGAAGGCTCTTCCGGCATGAACTCATTCTTTAAGGAAGACAAGTCCAATTAGGGATGCACTTCTGCCATTTTAGGAAAAACCTCTTCATAGGCGACCCTCCACCAGTAAATTTCCAGGCCATCATACTCCGCAGTTTTGTGAAAGTGAGCCACATAATTGTGAACCGTCGCCTCTTCCACTTTCTTTACTCTCCCATCAAAAGCCGCCACCTCGGATTGAAGTTCCTCAACACGGGTCTTCATTTCTCCCTTTTCCTTGTTGGCCACCTCTAAGGTTGATGAAGCAATCTTCTGAAGATTGTCAGAATTCTCGACTCGTTTCGTCAGGGCATTCACGCCAGCTCGGCACTAGTGAACCTCCTCCTTCAACTCCTTATTATCCTTAAAAAGTGCCTCCACCCTAGACTCAGCTTCAACGAGCTTTGAATTGGAGGCTTCGACAGCTTTTTTGGCGGAAGAAACCTCAACATTGGCCTTGATGACAGAAAATTCGGCGTCTTGACTCGGTGGGAGTAGTCCTGGACAACCTTTTGCAACCGCTTCGCTTCCATTTGGGTAGTGATAAAGAAGTTTTGGGAGCAACCTGCATAGCAAGCCCAACCTGCATTAAGTCTTCTATACCTCAAGAATCACCGTGAGAGGCATACTTGTCAGTCCAATATTTGTGGCTAAGTCCAGCCACCCCTTGAGCCTCCACAGGAAGCATCTTTATCACAGCAGTAGCGATTTCATCAGGTCGCTCGCCCAGGAAACTCTGAACCTTGTCATCACTGAGGTCGACGACTTTCTTTTTCTTCTTCCTCTGAAGGGAAGCACCTTCCTCCATCACCTTTTCACCCTCCACTACTTTAATAGCGGAGATAGGTTCGACCACCATGGGTCTCTTCAATGATTCTCCCAACGTGGTCTGCCTTGTGGGGGAGGTGGGGGTCCGACATTCTTGGAAAGGACTAACCTCCTCTTAAGAGGTCTGTCTGTAGACGCCCCAATTTCTTTCTGTCTCTTTCCCTTTTTTTTCCCACCAGCCTTTGTGACAGGTGGAGGAGGGTTCGCCTTGGACAAACGGGGCCAACTCGTCCCTCTGATCTGTGTAGGACGACGAACCCGCACTCAATGGTTTCTTCCTGTTTGCCTTCCCCAAGCTTCTCAGGTCGAAAAGTGTGGGTTTCACACGCTCCTTATTGTCATGTTGACCTAAGGAAGGATAAAGCGTCAGAAGGAAGGGGGTGAACAGAAATTTAAGAAAGCACCAAACCTATAAACCTCACCTTTAGTAGCCATCAAAGAATGGGTGATGAAAAAGTTCATCTTGGCAATTAAGTTCTTAAAACTCCTCCGCTCTATTGGGAGTTCGTAAATCACCTTCACAACAGCCCACTCTGAAGGTTCGAGTCGGAACCGCTCAGCTGTAGCTGCACAAGATTTATATCAGTTATGCGATAAAAAAAATAATAATAGACAAGGAATCAAATGGGGTTCGACTCACTATACTCATGATATTGGGTCGACACTGTAATCTCCGGGACCACATCCCCTTCCACTGTCTGCCATCGACCCCTAACTCAGAACCAAGACGATTTCCAATTCTTAATAGAGGTTGGGGTCCCCCAGACGAAGGGAGAATGCGAGCTCCAGGGATTAATGCAACACCAACCCTTACAGTCGACCCCCCCACTACAGGCTCGGGGTTGGAAGAGAGTTTGGAATACGTGAGGGGGAATATCCCCACCAAGGGTGACCTCTTTCCAAAGCAAAAAGGCCCCCGCCAATTGGCTCCAGGCATTAGGGACTAATTGGGTAGGGGCAAGATTATAGGACCTAATGATAAACCTAAAAAAGGGATGCAAACGCAGCAGTAACCCCCCTGCCAGTATAGCCTCGCTCACGGCCACACAATCCTGCTTAGGGAAATAGGCCCTTTCCTCTTGGGTCAGCAACAGCAATTCGATGTCGTTCGGGATCCTATATGACTCTCTATACCCCTCGAGCTCACTCTCCTTTATGTTAGTTGGCCATAAAGAAGCTCCACACCTAATGATGTAGTCTATGGGTCCCTCTTGCATCATCCATGCATTGTGGGGGCCTCCCATCACTTCCATGATCCTCTCAGTAGGAATAATTGAGGGAATTCTAGCCTCCACGTAGATAAGGGCCATATCTATCCTCAAAGACTCCATAGATTCCCCTCTTTTCGATGAAGAAGCCATTAAGTTGGAAGAAGAGAAAAAGAAACTGACCCAATGGGGGAAGATACTTACACAAATTCTATAAACTCAAGCCTTGATGTTGGGAGACTATAACTTGGATCAATCACTAGTTACAACGAAGAAACAAAGGGCTCGGACGAAGATACCTAGGAAACCCAGCTGCGCGAAATTTCAAAGTGGAAAAAAGGAAAAAAGGTGGGTTTCTAACCTTTTATATAGGCTTCATAGACGAACCCCCACCGTTGGATCCTTTCTCCAGACTTAATCTAGATCGTCCATTTGAAAATTCGTCACACGCATTAAACTCAAAAGGCACTCATCATAATTCGAACTGAGGGTCCCGATAGACCCGTGGAAGCCACGTGCTCAGAATCCGCATAAGTGTTGGCCAAAGTGCACCGGTGTCATGATTGCGCATTTAATGTGCACGTTGCTCAAGTCTCGGAAATGACGAAAATATCCAGTTGTCCCTTATTGGAACTCAACGCTTTTAAAAAGCCAACTACAGGTGTCACACAGGGCTCGACCAAATGGCCTTGTAATTTACCAGCTCAGTACAGAACCTCGCTCGTAAACCTCTGCGACATCCTCTGTGACTTCAATGATACCTCGGTTCATCCATCTAAATGAAGATCCCACACACATAACACTCGCCTAAAGGGGGGTCTTCCCCTGCGTTCCACGGTTGGAAGGTGTCTTCCCCTGCGTTTCTCCAACGAACTTTAAAAATCCATGTACTATATGAATAATCATACTTGGACTTGGGGGACTGATGTTACTCATATAAATAATCGTTAAGAAAACCTACCACGTGGCAGATATGAAGGCCCACATAAAGAACGGAGTTCAGTCAGCTCGATGTCGCATTATCTGAGGCTATTTGAGCAGGGGTTGGCCTATCCGGCCCCATTGGAGAAGCCCTACATTCATAAAGCTCTAGGACGAGCCCCTGCAATTCTATGAGAAGATTGATGGGACAACACACCGTCGGCGCTGTCCCTACAAGTCCACGTCATCCCGTCACGAGTCAAAGCACATGATATGGAGATCTTAGCATTTATGGCATGACTGATTGATAGTTAGGTTGTGACATGCAAGTTGCGCAGATGAAGCCACGTATTTAGAAATGCTACAACTCTCAACCATTGTATTCTACTATAAAAACACATGTCAGGCATTGTTAAAGGTTAATGCAAAATTTTATACATTCAAAGTAATCTTGAATTCTCTCTCTACTTGAAAGGTTTGCTTTAGCCGACAAGCACATGTCAGGCATTGTTAAAGGTTAATACAAAATTTTATACATTCAAAGTAATCTTCAGCTCTCTCTACTTGAAAGGTTTGCTTTAGCCGACCCCCTTTAAAATCTTGTTAAAAATCACTACAAGGCCGAAAACACTTAGAACCACCTACTTCTGTTGGACCATTTTTTGGGGTCAACACTCAATATCTTTGAATACACATAAAGCGTTTGGAAGAACTAAATCCTAGATGATGAAAGAAGAACCTACTAATTATTTCAAGTACTAATTACATTCTCTTTTAAGAAGGGAAGAAAATTATTTATTTAAAGTAAATAAAATAAACCATCTCTAAGTTGCTAGTCTTTATTTTCGCTTGTACAAACACTTTGAATCCTATGAAGCTTGGATGATGGGGCTTCATCATCCGAAGACATACATGACTTAGGCTCAAATTCTTGATCAGACTCTGGCTCAGGCTCAAGTTTGAGCTTGAACTCTGGCTTTGGCTTTGGCTCATACTTCTGCTATGGCTCTTAACTTGGTTCATACTATGGCTCGTACTCTGCCTTCGACTCGAGCTTATAATCCGGCTCCAACTTTGGATCATACTCCCGATCTAGCTTCCCTTATGGGCGCTTTGAAGGATTACCATTTACCATCTCATCTCTAACCACAATGCTTATGTCTCATCACCGAGGTGGCCGTGTATGAACAAAAATATTAAGAGCCTGAATGAGGATAACCTCATGTCCTACAACCCTTGCCGTAGCCTACCTAGAGGAGACTTCCTACACATTTTGAATAAGTGTGGGAGTTGGGTCTGTCCCATAATTCTCGTGTGCTTGAATAAATGTTGGCCTACGATTTTCGAAAGCACTACAAGCCATTTTCTTCCAGCAGTCTCTCTAGTTCTAACCATGTTTGACACTTAGAAGCCATTCCAATTATGCTTAATATTTTATTAGTGATAACCCATTACTTATTATACTCGGATAAATCATTATAAGGATAAAATATAATATAATACTTTTATCGAAAATGATTAAGCTGATTAAAAGCAAGTGAGAAACATTCCATTCCAAACATTTCACAAATTAAAGCAAAAGAAATGTCACGCTTACAATTTATACTATAATAAAACATTTCATTCAAACATTTCTCGAATTAAATATAAAAAATGTATTATCATGCTGGAAATTAAATTAAATATAACAGTTCATGTAATACTTTTGATCCGTCACATGATAATTGATTGGTAAGTGTTAAGTGCCAATAACCTTGTTCTAATTTATGTTTGTCAGAACAAAGTTTACGATAGTTAAATACCCTATTTTTTTCATATTTGCTTTTATAATTGCCTATATGTCCATCAATGACGTCAAAATGAACAAGGCATAGAATGCATTTTCATCTTCTATGAAAGTTCTAAATTTGTTCCATAATTTGAACCCAAGCCCTATCATATAAACTCATTAAAATAAGACGATGCCAGAGTCTGCTATAGAAAAACAATTTACGAAAGAAAAAAAAAATTTATTCAATTAATTTGGTTCTTTTGCACTTCTCAAAGCAATATCACTTTCAGAACATTGAAAAATAAATAAATAAATTGCACTTCGATCGCCATTCAGTAATGTGAGTTTTAATTTGTATATTGTTGGGAAGAATAAAAATCAATACATGTATTTATGTTAATTACATGGAAATTTCATGGTTTCAGATTTTAAAACTTGCAAATACTGATAATGTGGTCTTTAAATATTAAAATATGCCTATTCTTTAGCTCTACCGATTGAGCCATTGCAATACATATAAATATGGGATAGCATGGGTTGGTCCAAAATTCGTAGAAGATTTTATGTAAATTGTTATATCCATAAATTACGTGGCATGCACATGGTGGAGGGAGTCTCATATATACTGATGTGACATTGATTATTCAATTGATTGAGTCTATTTAATTAGATAATAGCGTTTTCGAATTGAATGGGCCTATTTAATCAAACAACATCATATTGCGTTTGGAGCTCGGCCCATCATGCCCACTTGGCCCAACCATTGACTTGACTTTTGGAGTGCAAATGGTTACCTTTTTTCTCGATTGGCAGTATTTGCCTCTGACGGGGTATTCAGTGTGCAGGTGAAGCCTATGTGGAGGGGATGCGGCCGGATTCTATTTGCGCATTTTTTAAGGTCAACAAATTGATACCAACTGTGGAAAACGGTATATTAACCATGTTTCCACCACATCTAAAAGATCACCGGAAAATAGGTATTTTTCGAACAGTTTCCTACCAAAAAACGGCAAATACGGTAACAACCAAAGAAAAGAAGAAAAATAACTACCGAAGCATTTGAAAACTTTCCTTGAAAAAAAATAATTTTCTGCCAATGGTTTTAGCCTTGAAAATGGTTATTTTCGGCAAAACGGTTGAAGAAATCGGACATGTTTAGTCCATGAAAAATGGATGCAACAAGCTAATTTGAAAAAGGAAGTTTTCGGCATCACATTTCAAAAATCAGCCACGTGAAGCAAATTTTCTTGAAACATTTTTTGGGACTCAAAGAAGAAGAAAATCCCATCAAGAGATAGATACTGGTAATTTTATGTAAATGGGGAAAAAACAATTTTTCATTTGATTTATTTGGTATCCTTTTGAAGACTTGAGTATTGTATCTAGAAATATAAAAAACCAAACTTTGTTCCCAAAAATCAAGAATTTAAAGAAGAAGTATATGAAGCATGAGACGGAGGAGATGATAATTTCAGCTTGAAGGGTTTGGCACAATCACACTCCCATGCGGCCCAACCACTAGGAAATCTTTACTTCAGTACTTCATCACACATTCAAGAAACACCGGCCTTGGTAATTTAAAAACCCATACAAATGAGCTCGTTCTTGAGATTCTTGGCCTTTGGATGGGTCAAATTTGGGTGAAAATGAAGAAATCAAAGAGGTGAACCCACAAAGAGAGAAAACTTGTTCTACTATATGCAGTGAGTTCGAGATGAATATTCCTCATCTCTCACTATTGTCAAGTCTATCTATAGTTCGAGAGCTATTCTCGGGATGTTTATTCCCCGCCTCGCCAAATGTCTAATTCTGACTTCTCGAGAAGCTTATTCCTCACATTTCACTATTGTCGAGCTTAGCTGTAAGACTTCGTAATTTCGAGGCCACTAACAACACTCAGATAGTTCAAGAGTTATTTTTGGAATGTTTATTCCATGCCTCGCCAGATACTTATTCTTGACATTGCGAGATCGATATTCCTCGCCTCTCACTTCTGAGGCCATTTATAAAACTCCGATAGTCGAGAGATATTTGTGGAATGTCTATTACCCTCCTCGTCGATGCTTATTTCTTGCTTCGTGAGATTTTTATTCCTTGCCTCTTAGTATCGTCGAGCCTAGCTATAAGACCTTATCTATTCGAGGCCACTTATAAGACTCTAATAGTTCGAGAGCTATTCGCGGGATGTCTATTCCTCGCTTTGCAAGATGTTTATCCTTGGCTTTGCGAGATATTTATCCCTCACCTCTCAATATCATCGAGCCTAGCCTAGGACCTCGTCTATCCGAGAATGATTATAAGACTCCGATAGTTCGATAGCTATTTGTAGGATTTTGGTAAAGCGGATAGTATATGCCTCTCATTGACAAATGTAATGGGAGAAGTCTCTGTGTGGATGAACCATTCACCAACCAAGGAAGCGTGGGCGTTTCGACGAAGAGTTGGATCCCAAAGGGGAGCACTTCCTATTTTATCGAAACGGGTAGCACATGCCTCCCATTGACAAAAAGCCATAGGAGAGGCATGGATAAACCATCCACCATGTAGGGAAACGTGAACGCTTCGACAAATAGATGGATCCCTGATAGGAATGTAAAATGCATATGTTTCCTTTCTTATTTTATGTGCTCGTATGATTAATAAATGCCTAAATGTACTCATTAATCTCATATTTTGATTTAGGTGACAGTTTAATGGAAATGATGTAATTTGGAAGAAATAGGTGAAAAAGACTAAAGTGAAAGTGTAGCGACCGAGAATTTTAAATAATATAAAATTATTTTTTCTTAAAAAACGCGTTGCTAAGTTTTAACCCCAAATGTTAAAATGATAGTGTATTCGTCTAGCTATTTTAAAATAGATTTAAAACTATTCAAATCGAGTCCAATCTCGAATAATATTTAAAGTATCAAACCCCTTATCATATTAAAGCCAAATTTAAATAATTTTAATTACAATATTTTATTATTTAGGGTCCAACATTTTGTAGTCCAATCTCGATTATTTTAGTCCATCACTTAATCCCAATTAGGGAAATTCTTACAGCCCAAATTCTTGGCCCACTTAACACTTAGAATCTTGTGTCCTAAAAATTACTGTTCATATAACCCGTCTTCTCTCCTCCTCACATTTCACACCTCCAAGCAGCCATTTTTGGTAAGAATCTTCATCTCCCTCA
>CAIGRQ010310755.1:0-13225 GCA_903798375.1 Fraxinus sp. D2006-0159
TTCACCCAAATTAATTACAATGGCCCACACATCATTAAATAACATATTTAATGACCAAAATAAATCAATTAATTCCAACATCATATTGGTTGTATCAACCATACTAATGTATATCAATCTTTTCTAGACCATTACTATTGTATCTCGCGATCACTCGTGCATTTACGGGTATATATAAGATAAGATTAGTCACATACTACTATCATAATTGGATGCGCGTCCGCATTATATAGGAATGTTGAACTTACAAGGCTGATAACGTAGGGGCAAGTATATATTTGGATGCAGGAACGGATCCAGGACCAGATTACAGGTCAGTTAACAGCTAAAAAAAACTAACGGGCTGGGGGTTGATCGGGCTACAGCCCCCACTAAATCCGTCCCTGTTTGGATGTAACCAAGCTGATATATTTTGGCTGATTATATTCATAATATAAATTTCTTTTCTTAGTTGCACCATATATTAATTATATATAAAAAAAAAAGTTCTCAATAATTGATCATTGTTCACTTATGGTGCAAATATTTTCATTGTATTTTTATCTTTAATATTCAATTAAATAGCACGTTTTATTTTGACGATGATTTCTGCCAAAAAAAATTTGTTACATTTGCTTTAAAAATGATGAGCAGATATTTTGTCGAACTTTTACATTTTTTATTTATTAAAAATATAAAGGGCGAATAAATCTTTGTATGTCCTTGTAACGAATTTTTTGAACGGAATCGTGACCATGGACAAGATATGCTAACAAATGAAATATCAAGAATAAAAATATAACGATAAAATTGGGAGCATAAATATGACAATAAACAAAATTTAAGAACTTTTATTGCAATTTTAATATAATCCAACCTACAAAAATTATGTCCTCGTTATTTTTGTTCACTGATTAATGAAAATGACAAATTAGCCATATGTTGAGAGTTGAGTTGTATTGTTTCACATTTAAAAATGAAACAAATTAACTTATGATTTTCAAATAATTGTAGCCTTTTGATTTTAATTCAAGAGTTTAATCTAACTGGTATTTATCAAGTTGACTAGAGGTGGGTCTTCTATACAAGTTACCTCTTAAATATTTATTGTTTTGATTTTTAGTTTCTTTCAGTCAACAGAAAAATCTGGCTGATTTTTCTTAAACCTTACTCATGCATAAAAAAATAAAAATAAAAATTTAAAAAACTTATCATTTGGAAAAGAAAAACTAATGAATTATTATTTAAACAATTAAATACAATTTAAACTTAATTTCCAACAAATTAAACTAAAGTCAATTATCGTTTTATCCAAGGCTAAACTCGACGACTCAAACTTGTACTGCTATTTTCTTTATTTTTATTTTTTTCTTTATATGAATCTTGGTAAGTTCGCTAATACTTGCAAAAATTAAGATTTAGAGAGATATATTAAAAAAATAAAATCTATATCGATCTTAATTGTCATATTGTACTTAAGTGTAGTGATTTAAAAAAAAAAAAAAAAGATTTTTATTAAGAATGTGTCAAATATCACACAGATCAATAGTTATGAACTAATCACAAAAATAACAGGACAAACATTCAAATAATAGGCAAGTTTCCTTTTATTAATATGATAAAAAATTCACAAGATTTGTTTACACTCAGTAAACTGCAATATTAAAGCAAGTATATATACAAAATATTTATATGCATTAGAGTTTAAATCAGAATCTTAAAAAAGAATATGTCAAAACACTAAGGGTGTGTTTGAGCCACATTATTTTGGAAGAATGTATTCTGAAATAGTAGATTGATGGAGAATGTGTGGTTGAAAAGAAAGAAAAAGTTATTGATGTAATGAAAAATATTATTTTATTGAAGAATGTGTGGTTGAAGATTGTAATGGATTTTAAAAATCTTTATAAATTTAGGTATTCTCAATTGAGATTTTAATGGATTTTAATGAAATTCATTAAAATTTAGGTGTTCACAAATGAAATTTAATGAAATCTTATAACCAAATCTTTTAAAATTTTACAGTATTTGTTGAGATTCTTATGAAATTGCTGGAAATCTATTCAAATCTACAAAATTCATTATGATTTATAATATTTTAAAATCTATCAAAATTTTAGTTGAAGACACTCCCGTAAGTTTAAATATTTGGCTGTTTTATCACAGACTGTAAATTAGATAAAAAAAAACGTGTTTTTTAATTTTTTACAGTTCAAATTTTTTTTATCCAAATACGAAGATAATTGTACATAAAAAGCCAACAAAATTCAAAAAAAGGCACAAGCAACTAGTCACTTATTTACCCTTCCTTAGACCAAAACCCTAATTCCATCATATTCTATGATTTCTTTTGGGATAAATTTTTCGTTACCAAAACTAGGGTTCCCAATGACTGAAAAATATTTGTAAAGAGGGTAAATTTTTCGTTACCAAAACTAGGATTCCAGATGAAAATATTCAAGAATACCATAAAGGAAAAAAAATTTAAAATCCAGACATTAAGTATGCTTGATTTCAATTTTAAGAGAATACGTTTTCAATGTATCCATCTATGATAATAATACCATCTAGAGATTTCACGTCACAAAATTGAAGAATATTATCATAAATCAATAATTATTATCAATGTCAGTAAAACTTCTGCCATGCTGGAGTGAATTCACATCCAGATCATTCAATTTGGGGTCTGAATGGCATCGTCTCATAGTTGGTAAATGATTACACATTAGAATTGGGTAACTAATATTTTCACAATTTCTCGGACGCACAATTACGCATCGACAGTCAATGTAGCTGATTTTAAAAAATCGAATTTGTAGGTTGTTCTTTCTTTCCGAAAATTTATGTTTGTGACTTTGATTTGTTGTGAATGGTATTTGTAATTGTGACAATAAGTCGTGTAGTTGGTCATATTCACATGACGTGACAAATTATTTGAAATAGGTAATTTTATGTGACATAATTCAATATATATGATCATGTGAATTGTAGCTGAAGCATTTTATTGAAGACTATATAAAATGATCGTGATTAGCTGTCTTATTTATATGACTTACAATATGATGCAGTGACCGACATGTCTAATTGGATTAAAAAAAATGGTTGTGAGCAACTATCTTATTTATGTGACTTTCAATAAGATACAGTGACCTGCCTAATTTTACGCTGTTGTGACTTGTAGCTGAACCATTCTATTGAAGATTATTCGTAAAATGATTGTGACCAGCGGTCTTATTTATGTGACTTGCAATAAGATACAATGACCTATATAATTTCATGATGTGACTTTTTTTAAGGTAGTGTTATATGTGATACTTCATTATTGGAACTGTAATGGAAATTTGTGACCTACATTAATCGTGAATTGCACTGTTTTTCGTAACTTACATTTTTTTGTGAAAAGTTGCAGAAATGGGATCATGCACATTTGCTTGATAAATGGATTGCACGTATCACTAGTGTTGGTTGCGATTTTACAAACCTAGTAAATATCATTATGACTAAGTTCGATTTGGATCAAACGAAGGTTGCAGTCACACTGACGTATACATTGAACTGTAAGTTGCCTGCCATCAGAATAAATAGTGATAATAATGTATTGTCCTACCTTATGCTGAAGTGCATGAATCGTGACCATTCCAAATATCCTATAAACGTTGATATCACAACTGCGGAAAGTGGAGAAAAGTCATGCATGGTTCCAGTTGATGTACACTCCAGCGGTGTTATGTTTTCATTAATGGATATGTCATCAGACATATACAATGCAACAGTTGTAACTCCAGGTCACAATTTTAGAGATGAAGTCCAGTTGTCTCTGTGCCTAATGGTATGCAAATAGAAAATGGAAGAATTTTTCATCATAAGGAAGTTCTAAAATTGAGCTTGGCTTTGTTTGCAATACAAAACATGTTTGAATTCATGGTCGTTCGTTCAGACAAGAAAGAATATCTTGTCAGGTGTTCCCAAGAAGAGTATAATTGGATATGCACATCTTCAAAATTGGGGAGAAAAAATATGTTTAAGATTAGGAGGATTACAGATGGTCTCACATGTGTTTCGAATATAGTATTGGGATCTCACGGGCAGGTATCAACCACAATTGTGTCATCTTGCATCAAATACAAGTACGAACCATATACACTCCAAACGATATATGTAACGACATGTTACATACATATGGAGTTTCTTTGAATTATGTAAAAGGTTGGAGATCTCGGGAGAAAACATTGAAGATGCTTAGGGGGGTCCTACAGATTCATTCATGAAAATACCAACATTATTTTATATACTTCATCAAACAAATTCAAATACGGTCATAGGACTGGAGCTTGATGGTCTCGATAGATTCAAATACTGTTTAATGGCCCTATGTGCATCAATTAGAGGATGGGAACACTATAGGCCTGTGATTGTAGTTGATGGAACGTATTTGAATGGACACTATGTTTGTACACTTTTCACGGCATGTACACATGATACTAATAACAACATATTCATACTTGCATTTGGAATTGGAGATAATAAGAATGGCAAGTCTTGGTTGTAGTTTTTTGAAAACTTAGAGAAGGCGTATGGAAATAGGGATGGCTTGTGTTTCGTATCGGATCGCCACAACAGTATCAAATATGCAACTGAAGAGATGTATCCAGGGACCTGTCATGGGATTTGTTCGTATCATCTCCTACAAAACCTGAAATCATATTATAGAAAATCAGGTCACAACACAATGCATGCTTTCAATTCTGCAGTCCGTGCATATACACTGGCTGAATTCGAATATAATATGCAATAGCTAGCTTCGATGAATCATAAGATTACTGAGTACCTGATAATGTGTTAATTTCTTGCTAAATTTACATTCTAATAGATGTCACAAATGGAGGTCAGATGTAACATTTCTCAAAATGTGTTTTTTCTTATAGACTGAAGTAGGACCTGAAAAGTTGCTACGATTCCACATACCAGCTAACAGATACTCAACAATGACATCAAATATACTAGAATCAATGAATGCAGTCAAGGCAGCCAAGAACTACCCCATTGTAGCTTTATTAGATTCGTTGCGATAAACTGTATAATCTTAGTTCCACAAACAAAAGAACACGGCGCATGACACTTTTACGAAGTTGTCGAGTAAGTACGAAAAAATGATTCGGGATATGAGCACTGATTTGAGATATTTGAGGGTAAGATTGTTATCTATGACCTGAATCTCATCTTTTTGATCTCATTAATGTATGTCAATTAACGGTCATTTGTTGCAGGCATCTTCCGCAAATCATACCATGTTTTATGTAAGTGGTGAATGCTCATCTTTCATTGTTGATATAGAACAATGTACGTGTACATGCATGATATTTTAGGTAGATCAGTTATCATATCCACACGCATCGGCTGTCATTGTAATGATGAAGATGGATCCATATGATTATTGTTCATACTATTACACAAGAGAAGCATACATGAATGTGTACTAGGACACTATATTTCCAGTTGGAAATTCGGGTGACTGGAGAGTGCTTGATGAAGTGAAAATGAAAATTGAATTAGCATCTAACCAAAAAAGAAGTTCATGAAGACCTACAAAAAAAGGAAGAGATCACTGTATGAAGGGAAAATAACTGTTAAATGTGGACGTTGTGGTCAAAATGGTCACAACCCTAGGTAGTGCATTAACTTGGTTCCATTAAGTAAAAAAAAAATCATAGTTACATTGGAATAATACGATGTCAATTGATGATACACATTGATAGTAGTTATAACATGCAAGTTCGTTGATATATTTATTGTTTCACTCGTTAGCAGTCGATAGTGTTGGGCATATCATGTAAATGTACGTTATTCTTTCAATAAATATTAATTCAAAATGTGAATGTGACTTGGTATATGAGAACTTGTGTGAAATTTATAGGTCTGGATATGATTATGTGACATGATATCAATTAAATTGTGACTTAGACCGGTTTGTGGCCTATTGCCAATAAATTTTTTTATGTGACTTGCAAAAAATAACATGTGACTTGTAAACATTAATTTGTGACATCAAGGAAATAATCTTTGACCTACACACATAACTAAACTATGACATTCAAACATTTATAATAGTGATCTATGACTCGTTGATAGTATAATTTAACTTGAACGAAATAATATGTGACCTGTATACAGGTCAATGGTTATTTTGTCACATCAAGCTTTGAATAATAGAATGTAATAGATAAAAGAAGTGAAATAAGATTTTATAACATCGTGAACATTCATAAAATTCAATTATAATTATCGTTAGAAAATGATATCTACATATTCTCCTGCCATTACATAGTTACATCAATATTCAGTCGCAGATCTGTCAATCTATAACTACACCCCCCTCGACCTTTCCCTTTACCATCTTAGTGACCTTCTTGATTTCACGATGCTTATAAAGCAGTGCAGCTATATCCAGCCGTGCTCGGTAGCATCAAAATCCGTTGGCATGAATTCTAAGTCATTATGAAGAATGTATTCTGCTTATTTGATCACAAATATTCAGCAATCATGGCTGACAAACAAAGAAGGTTGGTTTATTAGTTTTTACATCGAAATGGTGATCACAAAACAGATATTTTTTTAGTTAATTAATACGTTAAAATGATTGTCACTAATATACCAATTTTGTTATTATCGTCCCTCATGATCTAGCGCAAGCCTCAACTCCATGGAATCATCTTGATCATTATCTGAAGATCTATTATATATTCCAATTGCATCCATCAAATGAGGGATGATTTCAAATATGGTTCAATTTCTGCTTTCACACTTAAATCTGTGAAGGTCCTCCTGGCCGAATTGAATATAATCAATGCGCGAGCCTTAATATCAAGCAACCCCAACATTCAATGTGCCTTGTTTGTAGGCAAATTTGGCATTAACACTTGGTTCATGTCAGTCCATGGACTACTCAATGGTATTTTGACACATGTGATATCATTAATCAGCCTTGTCTCCATGAGTAGAACGTTTGGATCCTTTATGAATTTTGGATATATATTCTTGATCATAGCCTAAAAGTATGAGCCATTTGTGGTAGCCTTAAACTTGGCATTCTCACCATACCATGCTAATTGACGAATGTAATAGAAGCATGCATTCATTTGCTGTCACCATGCACAATGTTAAACACTCGATTAGTCTTCAGGATCTAAATGAACAATGATGTTTGTGTATTCTATGTGACATGTCCATGTGTTCTGTAACCTATATGTAATTTATGTGACCTGATCATAATGTGTGTGACTTGCGTATATGGTGTATGACCTACGATATGTGACTTTGACTCATTAAAAATGATGTTTGTATGTGATACGTGACCTTAGCATGTGTTCTATGACATGTATGTAATTTATGTGACCTGATCATAATGTGTGTGAATTGTGTATAAGGTATGTGACTTGTGACTAACGAACAATGATGTGTGTATGTGGTATGTGACATTAGCATATGTTCTGTGACCTGACCATAATGTTTGTGACTTGTATATATTATATGTTACCTACATCAACTGATACAATGTAAATGCTATGATACGTATGTAGAATGATATGTGATCTTTGCATACCGAGTTGGTCAATGACGTGTCTGGAAAAACAAGTTCACGCCACCATGTATTTTTGCCTACGACGAATGTACCAATATAAAAATGGGGCTTAATTACATCGTCAACGTCTTTGAGTTTTTTCCTATAAAGAGAAACAAATAACAAATTAGATATCCTTATTTCCAATGGGTATATTTTGTAGTTCACAAAATAATGTCATACATACTTGTTTGTTGGTTTGTAACCTCTATGAAACTAATTTTGAAATGCTGTAATATCAGCATCATCTGTATGCTGATTGTTTTATCGAAAAACTACATTCTCAGAACTCTTGCTTTGATTCCCTTCGTTGGAAACAAAAGGAGACTGCAATATTCTTGCCAATCTAGAGACACACTTCAACAGCAGACTAAATGTGGGTGCGGAAGTAGGTGATACATGTCATATAGTGAAACATTAAACACGATAGTTTATTCTGTAAACTATAAAAGGTAAAATGTAATTTGTGCACGTAAATGAGTTTTTTAACCACAAACATCTTAATGTTCACATTCTGTATCCTTCACTATATGGACGATTACCGCATCGACTTGTTCTTGAACTTGTTTTGATTGAATCAATTGTGACCTAATGTTGCCGACATTTGGAGTAGGTTGCGTAGAACTAATCCCTAAATTAAATGATGGCGGTTCCAATGTCATTAGGCCGAATAATTGCTTATCAGGGTTCATCTTACCTTTTCCTTTGTTATCAACAATTTATTCAACATCCTTCCCCTACAACGACACATTTATATATGAAAAGTCAAAAAGTTACTAATGAAGATGTCAAACTTGGTAGTAGAATGAACTTACTTCTTCTTGAATGTTTCTAGCTCCATCACTAGGCAATTTACTTTTTTTCTTTGAATATGTTCAAAATTTGATCCATTGAGTTTGATATCATTGCGGTCACAGATTTAGATAGAAAGTTCATTTCTGACTTTATCTCCAACAAGTTTGACCTGATTTCTCCTTGCATACGAACAATGATATTCATATTGTGATTTCTGTCAGCCTTTATTGATGATAAATGTGTGTTGACATCATTGATTTGCATACACAACTCCTTATTTTCATTTGGAGTTCGCTAATTTCAATTTTCAAACTCTCTAACACCTATAAAATTTGTCATACATCAATGACAATAATAATGCAAGGTATCAAGGTATATGAATTATGTGTGACCCATGCACAGTTGTCTGTGACTTTGAACACTATGGCATGTGACAATGCGTCTATATTTGTGACATGTCTAAATAACACGTGCCAAGTTCACAAAGGTATGTCACAACTACATATGTACACGTGAACTACGTGAACAACAATTGTTTAAAATATGAACTTGTATTAAATATTTGTGACCAGTTCATATTCAATTGTGACTTAAATGAAGTGTCATGTGACATCATCTTAAAATGTATATGAAAGAGAGAAATATGAAACATGACCTAGAATTAGCATGCATATTGAAATTGAAAACATGAACTCGAATAAAATACACAAATATGATAATATTTTATAAATCAAGAAATATAAAAAAACTTAAATTAAACATATCAACATACATTAGATCCGCGTGCATGTGCTATCGGAGGTGGAGACATATCAACAGATGGACCCTCATCCACCGAGAAATGAATATGCACAGTGTGTGGCTAGATTGGAGGATCCATTGAAGTATAGATTCTTCTTGGAGGTGGATCAACAAAATCATCGTCGTCATCCTCAATATAACTAGAATGTCACAATCGTCCGTCAGCAATCATTAGAATGCGTGGTTTGGACTTTTTCATTAGTTTCTGGAGCTTTGAACTTGTACTGGCATGTGACAGAGATGGTTGCTGTGGTGTGTTATATAAAACACCTTTCATGTATGGCTACACCATCTCCGTTTCAGATGGATTGATGTCTTGTACTTCCAACTGTAAATAAACGAAAAGACTTGTCATTAAACTCATTTACTATGACATATATACTAATTGTAGAACATAAATTGTGATTGCATAAAGTAGTGACATGTGACCTGATAACGAGAATGGTTACATATTTCACAAATCGATGAGTATTGTGACATATGAAACATGCAATGTGATTTTATCCTGTGACTGCATAATATGGAATGTGACATGTGATTCTATTAGGTGAACCGTGACATATTTTTGACTTGTTTATGTAATACACAAAAGAAATAAAAACTTATATCCAGGTCAGAGAACACCTCTTCTTCAAGTTTAGCATCACTGGGCAGTTTATTTGGTCTCCAATTCAAGATACGTGGGTACCTCCTCCGAATCCTAGAAGTTACAGTCCCATCTAGTCGTGGAATCGACTTATAAATCCAAACTTGGAACGCAACTAGAACTTTGAGTCTATAATGAGAGTTTATATTACTCAAACCATCCTTCAAGGAGTTTATGGAAAGTTTGAACAAATCTTTCGCCTATGGAAGCATGTTCATAGTATCGAAATCTTCAACAATGGAAAACAAGTAGTTCTCAACAACCTTCTTGTAAGAGGTCGACAAAAGGTATGATGTTATCAAATAAAAAATCTCAATCCTAACCAGATCACGGTCATCTGCACTCGTTAAACCAAGGAAGATGTCCTTAACATCTTCATTTGTCACTAAGTTCAAGTGTCCAAAATATTGTTCCTTAATCCTGGACTGTGCATTTTGAAGGCTTTTCCTTACATCCTGACCCTGGTACCTAAGTCCCATGACTATACAGAACTGAGACAGAAAGAATCATAGATACTTACCAGCAACCAGAAACCACATCTCCTTTTTGTTCAATTGCTTTACCTCATGCAGTAGAAAAATAATGGATTAGCTGAGATTGAACAACTATCTCACTATAATATAATAAATAGGAAAAGCAAGTATTAGATAGTATCCATTTTTGTACAGAGTTGAACTTCGATATGAAATTTGTCAGTGCATTTTTGGTTGCATTCATTTTTGTGCATTTCTGCAATATATGGCAAACACAAAAAATACTACATCAATATTTTGATACATGTACATGCATTCTATCACACAAGAAGGTTACAAATAACTAAGGTCACGGATTATATATAAATATACCCTTATTACAACCTTGTTATTCATCTTAGAATTATAGACATTTCACAAACACAAAATGGATTGCAAATAATGCGGTCACAATTAGGCAATTGATCACAGTCAAAACAGAAATCACGAAGAGAATACTGGTAACAAAACCTATTCAAGAACAAATAATGAGATGGTCACAAAAACTATTCAAACAAATATTGAGGTCACAAAGAGAATGATGGGCATGATAAAGTTTACATTGAAATGAGATTACAATTTCTAACAATGTGTGACTATCCAAACCATAAACACCCAACGAATGTTAAATAAACCCTCAAATAAATAATTGATTTTAACTTTTCAAACAAATAAACCCTTATAATGTGCTCCAATCGAATTTTTCACAAAATGAGGTCACAAATTCTTACATTGTGCGAATACCCAAACCATTCACGCCCAACATAAGCTAAATATCCATTTCCAAATAACAAAATCAGATAAAGATTGATTTACTTTTCGGACACTTGTATTTCGCGATTTTGGCGAAGTTTTGCGATGGTTTCAAGCATCGCATCTTTACTTCCTTTCATCCTTTTCATTTTCTCTATTTTTGTTCTAGATTTCTCACCCATATTCTCTCGACTTTTGGAATCATTGTTCCTTGTTAAAACCATTTTCAATGTCTGGTATTTTTTGAAAGATTTTTGAAAACTAAATGTCTTATCCGCTGAGGTCACAATGTGATAATAAGAAAGATAACATGAAGAATACAGCGGGATGCTATTCAGGTTATGAAGAGGGTGATCATAGGTTTTGTGGGTGAAATGAAGGTCTTAACTTGGAAGGGTTCTTCGACCGATGGAGGTCACAATATGATAATGGAGGAAGAAAATAATAGGTTTTGTGGAATGGAGAACACCACTATTCCGTTTATGGAGAAGATGATCGTGGGTTTTGTGGGTGAAATGGAGGTTTAACGTGGAAGGGTTATATGCATTTTCATTAGGGAGTTTATTATTATATATCTTTATGAAAATATCTAACATTTGAAATAAAAATATAACATCAGAGATTTGAAATATAATCTTCAAAATTCTTGGTCAATGTAATTTCCACTACCATAAATTAGAAATAAGATTTAGATTTAGAGTTCACCAGGAACTTGAGCATCACAATCGAAAAGCAAGTTCAAATCTAATTTATCGAAGGCCAAATTGAACTACGTGCTTTGATACTACTGTTTATTCCAGTTTGGGATTCAACAAGCACCAATAAAAAAAATATTCAACCAAAAACATAAAGGACATAAGGATTTTCCATCCAGCTGAAGTCCTAGATGTTCAATGACCACTTTAAATACATAGTCCCCTGTTGAGCATCCATTAGAATTACGCTCAAATCTACTAGCATATCTTCAAATCACATAGCAAAAGTTTTGATTACTAAAGATTTTCAGAAAACTCACAATCTCTCTCAATTAACATCACATACGAAACCACTCACAAAGAGGAATGTATTGCCATAAAAAACACAACTATCGTCTATACAACAATCTCACTTAAAAATTTATGGAGAATAATCTAAAAGATAAAAAAGTACATAGAAAGAAAAACGAGACTTTAAGAAAGTCGCTTGGGTTTTTCATTCACCCTAATGAGGAGTAAATTTTTTGAACACTCACTGAACTTTACACAATGTCTTGTTTCTCTCATCGAACTTACATTTGCATCTCATTACTCACTAAACTTTATGTCGTCGCAATCCATCATCATACATTGTCCGAAATCCATTTACAACCCCTACCTACGTGGCAAAAAAAATACACTCTTGGCCAATAAAATGTTTCCAACTCACAAATGAAACTCCAAATAAGTAATTTGAATCAATTGCACTATAGGTACAAGAAACAGTTCACTGAATTGTTAAAGGAATTCACAAATGCTGACGTGGCATTTAATTAAAAAAACTCCAATATTAAAACAAAAAAAGATAATTTCTCTTCGTCATTTTGTCCCAGGTCCAAAGAAAACCCTTAAAACCATCGCCCACCCAAAGTAAAACAGGCCAGTGCACTAACCTCCACTGCTGGCTAGCGCCAAAGTATCGAAAAACACATATCGTAATGCATTAACTTTGTATTTGCTATTTGGTTTTTTCGTTTGACATACCTTTTAAGGTTTTGGATATTGTGCAATGGTACTCAAATTTTCTACCCTAGCGATAAGGAAGTATGGCTATTAGAAGCTTTTAAGTTTTGTTTAGTTTTAGGTTGCATTGCATAACTAGATGCACTGCATGGAATTTGTCTATTTTGAGGATAGTTGACCTGTGTTTTTGAGGCCATATCTTTGCCTGTTTAGATAAGAAAACCATATTAAGAATCTGTATTGATCAAACACCAAGTAGGGAAATATAGCATATGGACATCACTCAAGGCATAATTGCAAGTTATAATTAGGGGTGTCCGTGGGTCGGTTCGGTTCGGTTCTGCTCGGTTCCAGAATTTTTGAGTATTTAATAAATGGACCGGTCGGGTCCAAATATAATTATGGAACCGTTCGGGTTCGGTTC